>PITA01014640.1:28392-52999 GCA_004023965.1 Spilogale gracilis
GAACCCCCTAGGGCAGGGACCGAGTTCCATTCACCACTGTATCCCCGGTTCAATGCCTGACATGTAGCAGGTGCTCAAGAAAACCTTCACGGTGGGGGGGGGGGGGGATGGGATGACTGATAAGTGCCTGGGAAGGAAAATGAGAGCACTGCTCAGACCCATCCTAACCTTCCTGTTGTAGAGTCGTTGGTCTCCTCCACCCATCCCCTTCCTCTGCTGCTGGAGGAGGAGGGAGAGGATGGGCTGAACTTGCGCCCTTCCATCACCATCCTCCTTGTGTCTTCATCTAAGACACACCTTCCTCAGGGGGACCAGAAATTTTCAACCAGAGAGAGAGAGGCGCGTGGTGGGCAATTAGACAAATGTTCTTTGAGACCTTACTTTTGGAGGAGGAAAGGAGAAGAATTGGAATCACTTTAAAAAAAATCAGCAAGTATGGCAAAGGGAAAAGCTCTGGGCTAAAGGCCAGAGGACCCAACACTGCCAATAATAATTTATCTGATTTCATGAACACCTACTGTGTGCCAAGCACCACACTAGGTGCTTTACTTGCATTAGCTCATTTAATCCTTACAACAACCTACGCAGGAGACACTATTTCTATTATTATCATCAACATCCCCGTTATACAGACGAGAACACTGAGGCACAGAGAGGTTAAAACACAGGCCAGGGAAGACCCAAGTCAGATCTGTCTGATCCCACACCCTGCCTGCCAGGCCCAGGATCAGGCTGCATTTTCTTCAGGGCTCTGCTCCCTCCAGCTTCTCCCACATTTGCACTGGGGAACGGCCAAGGGGACGCTGCAGTGGGAGGTGGGACATGGCCCGCACCGGCGGGTGATCGTAGCTGAACAGGGGCTGGGTTGCAGGAAGTAGCCCACACTGCACCCGCAGAAGCAAATCTTCCGTGTTGTTAACAAACACGAAATGCAGTTTTCCATAATAACCACATTCAGTTACGTGACTATAACTCCCAGAAGAACACCCCGAAATGCCCGAAGTGGCTGCTTCTGAGGAGGAGTTTGGGGCAGCCGGGGCATGATGTAGGACACCCAGTCTTCATGATGACCCTCACCAGTGGTCTCCGTATGGTTAAGTAAAATTTTATTTTTATTTTACTTTATTTTATTTTATTTTATTTTATTTTATTTTATTTTTTAAAAAATATTTTATTTGTTTATTTGACACAGAGAGAGATCACAAGTAGGCAGAGAGGCAGGCAGAGAGAGAGGAGGAAGCAGCCTCCCTGCCGAGCAGAGAGCCCGATGTGGGCCTCGATCCCAGGACCCTGAGATCATGACCTGAGCCGAAGGCAGAGGCTTTAACCCACTGAGCCACCCAGGCGCCCGAAATTTTATTTTTAAAAAAGAGACCACGCCGAGTCAAACACTCTTCCTCCGCTTATAAATGTATGCATCTCTTTCTTTTTCCTCCCCCTCCACCACTTTTGCCTCTGTCCTCATTTCTTTTCCAGGAAGAAAAGATGCTGGGCATCCTGGTGCGGCACAAAGTTCGGAGCGGAGTGTCGGGCGTCGTGGCCATGGAGGTGGACGGGCTGCCCTTCCACGGCACCCACGCCCAGATGATCCAGAAGCTGGTGGATGTCACCACAGCGTGCATGTGACTGTCCCTGTGGCCCGCGTACCAGGTGGTCATGCCTGGACCCCTGCAAGAGCTCCCCGATGGCCCCCGACTTCTTTCCAGGACAGCCTTGCACATGAATCCTGGCCCTGCGTGAGCCCCGCCCGGGATCCTGCTTGACCACCACCTGCGACCGGGTCATGCAGATGACATGGACCGAGGAGAACAGTTCTGGGGGTTTCCGCTTTTTTCTTTTCTTTCTGAGTGCTTGGAGGCCTCCCCCCGGTTCCTGCAGGGCCTCCATGTAGTCTGCCCCATACGGAGACACCAGCAAAAATTTTCCTTGCCAGGCAGACACAAGAGTAGGCATGACCAGGGCCGTGAATAATCCCGAGGGCTAATTAAGAAATACTGAAATGTACAAATACGTAGTGTCTATTTATGAAGCTCTGGGATTTATCACCAGTACCAAAATATTTATACCTTTGAAATGCTTTCTTTCAAACAATGTTTTGTTTATGTGGGCCTTCAAACCTGACATTTATCACCATCACTTCCTGTATGCTCCCCACCCCTCCTTACCCCCACAGGTCCTGGCACCCCCTGCCACCCACCCCGCAGAGCCTGATACTTCTCCCACTCCCTCCCCATATGTTCAGCCCCAGCCAAGAGGCAGAGGCTTTGGTCTCCCCGCAGAGGAGGTCAGGCACCCTCCTGGAGCTGGGGGGTGGGGGGCGGGATGGTGTTGGGCTCAGGTGGCTCATGGCATCCGTCTGGACAACTGTGGTCAGCTCGCCCACATCTCCTTCACAATCTCCCACTGCTCATTTCCCAAGCAAATTAGAAGCAGAGTCACTGACCACATCCCATTATACTCCTGTATCGAACGGGGACAATACCTTGTGCTAAGCCATGGCTGAGGGATGGCTGACTCACCCAGATGGCAGAGTCCAGCTTCCCAGATATCGCCCCAAATGCTTATTGGGCCTCCTTCATTTTATTTCCTTAAACATGTCTACTCCAGTTCTTTAAGGGGCGATAGTTGTAAAGTGTGGAACACGCACTGCTCTAAATTACTGTATACCTCAGTGTACAGTAAGCAGTCTGGGACTCACTTTCAGTGCTCCCTACACCAGGGCATGGCCAAGAGCCCCTGGCCGGAAGCAGCTGGGGTGGGGACTGTCCAGACCTCCCCTCGTCATTGTGGCCGGGAGTCCCCACCTACAGGTCTGTGCTTCCCCTGGTGGGATGTGCTCATTGTGAGAAGCCCACGCTCTCTCCATCTGCAGCTTCTCGCAGCTCACAGATTCCCTCCCGGCCTCAAGCTTCACGGGCCAGGGATCCTCCAGGGACAGTTTTGGTCCCTGATGGGTGACGGCAGAGCTCCATGTCAGGTGGGCCTCTGAGAGCATCTTTGAAGTCTGGATGGCTAGGAGAGAGAAAACCTCACTTCGGTAAAGCCGCCGTCACTCTTCTGATTCATATTTTGAAGAAAGACACTAATGGGCCTTTGGTTTTGCGATAGTAATAACAGAGTTCTGTTCTGACGTGGAGTAATTTAAGGCAGGACCGTGTAATAGGTCATCTGCACTGTGGCCAGAAGTTTACAGGGAGATGATGAACTTGTCTGAGAAAGGGGCTGAGATCCGGATGGAGCTGAGGGTGAGAGTCCTCGCTCTGGTGCGAGGCACCCAACGGGCCCTCCGCAGGGAGAAAGGGGCAAAGGTGTGGGAGCCAGGAGTGGACACCATAGGAGGGTCCAGCCCAGGGACCACTAGAACTCTGAGCTCAGGATCCGGCTTCTGTGTGTTTTTGTTCCACACTAAGACTTCCCTGGTCAAGCCTTTAGTAAAGTTTTGCTCAAGTTCGTCCTCATCTTGACCATATTTTGACAAAGAGCCTGTGTCCACGTCTGGGGTAACACAGTGGGCATGGCTTCAGTCTTGGAGAAGCCAGTTACAGCAGGACGAGAGTGTCCCACAGGGAATGGCAGGGCGGCCCAGGAGAAGAGATGGGCTGGGGCATCCAGTAGGAAGGATTCGTGGGGCAGGTAAACATCTCTGGGCATTTCCAGGAATGTTAGGGGGCTCCTGGCAGGCAGGGTCTGGGGTGCTCTTCGGGTATTCAAGGGCAAGCCGGAGACATTGGGCATACCGAGGAGCACTGGAGACACTGCGCATACCTGCATAGACCCTGCAGGAGGCGGGACTCAAAGGCAAGCAAGCCAGCAAATGTGGTCAGAGTTCCTTAGCCCCCTGCTGTCCTCTGCTCCAATGCTGTCCCATTGCTCATCTGGGAAAGACAATCCTCTGAATTCATTTGTTGCCCCTCTTTGCACAGGGTCTGCTCATGTCCTGCCCCACCTTAGTCCAGCCCTCTACATTCTTCTACTTCCTACCTGTTCCACGTAGGTTCCTCTGCTCCTCAATGAAGTCTAACTCTCAGAAGACCCCTGCTCTAGGCAAGATGGAGATGTGTCTTAACAGTTCCCATAAACTCAGCATATGTCAGTGATGACGATTTGTTTGCCGGAAAAGCCAGTGTATCAACAGAAGCACAGGGAGGTAAATGGTCCCTTTCTCATCAGTGCACATCAGATAGGCTTAATCTCACTTCCGATGCAGCATCACATTTGAAGGCATGAGTTTTATTCAGGTGAGGTACATGAAGGTGGGAGCTCAAAACCTGTTAAGTGGAGGGAGGTAGCTTAAAGAAGCTCTCTCTGTCTCTCTGAGACTGGGCTGAATGCTCACCACTTGTGCTTCCTCTTCCTGAAAACATAGGAAAACTACCTTTCCCAGCCTCCCTTGCAGTTGGGTTGGATCATGTGACTGGAATCAGCCAGTGGAGTGTGAGTAGTAGAGAAATCAACCACTTCCAGACTTGGCCACAAATGCTCTGAGAGATTTTCTTTGTGTTGCTTCCCCACTCTGTGTGGATGGAAGGAGAAAATCCCAAGATGTTGGGACCTCTTGACAGGAGGATCCTGAATCACAGCCATCACTTGAATGGAGACTTGCCAGAACTAGCATCCTCTCATTGGACTTTGCATGAACAGGAGACAAACTTTTCTTATTTTACGGCACTGTGATTTGGGGGTGAGATGGGTGTTATTTGTTACTACGGTAAAAAGCAGCTTTGTCTAATTCAAACTTGGAAGGCTGGATACTGAGAAAAGTAGGATAAGAAAACTGTCTTTAGATGCCGCTACCTGAAGGACCACATGCCCCAGAGGCACAGTTCGGGGCTCTAAGGCCAGTAGAGAAAGTGATTCCACTTCAACTCGTTAGGAGTTAAGATTTTCTCCCCAACCCTGGAATGACTTATCTTGATTAGTAGCAAATTGGTGTCATTAGTGGTGTTTGTTCAGAAATTGGACCATCATTTTGGGGAAGAGGCTAAGTCTGGGATAATTCAATGGATAGAAAATTGGCTATCATGATCTCTAGGGTACATTCCAGCACTGCTATCTAATGTCTAATCTAGCAGTGGCCTGAGAGTTGTTGAATTAAAGCGGACAGAATTGAAATTCTACCATTTCTCCTGATCATTGGGTACCATTGTGACCTCAGGGTGATTGCCATCAAAGGCCATTGTCTTGCTAGATGAGTTCTAGGCATGGAGGCTTTAGGATCACCAGCTTCAAGAAGCAGGTTTCTGAGAAAAGCACTAAACCAAGCGGACACCTCCTGGCTCTCTTGGTTATACCAATCAGAGGAAAGCAGCAGATGGGGATGTGTTCTGTGCTGAAAATTTCTCCCACTCTTGTCTGGCCAACCCACAGACCAGTGTATATAAACAGGAAGATGAGCTCTCATCTTGCTAAGCAACACTGGTGAATAAGAAAGGAATCTAATGACTCTGTCACTTTCTGTCCAAGCCAGATGGGCCTTGTCCTCCATCCATTCTCTCAGGAGAGAAAGGAGTCTTAATCCCCAGTGATGTCCTCACTTAGTCTGTTTGGAAGAAGGATCAGTTCTTGCAGAATCCTACAGGACTCCGGGAATCTGACCTAGAAAAGGATTAAGTAACCAAAATCAAATATATGTTTTCATATGATGCAGCTGATCTTGAGCAATAAACATGTAGCCTGTCACTGTTGAGAAAAGCTAAAACCTTAAAGGGCTGGTTAACAAATGTGAGTGTCCCCAAACAAAGCTCAAGTAGTGAGGACAGCACCAAGAGATGCATCCAACAGGTCTTTCTACTTTGGCAATCTTCCCTAATGAGAAGGGTGGCCTGTCTGATCAAGCCTGCCCTCAACTGTGGGGAACAACCCCCTAGAGGGTAGAAGGGGTCATGTGTCCAAGGACAGGGTGATATTCTCCAGATCACAGGGCTGGGCTCTATCCTCAAAGGGCAGGGGGCCGCCACATTAAGTCCCAGAGTGTATCTGTAACAATGTGCTAAAGGGTTGAAGATACTTTATGAATCTCAAGAGGAGGGAGAGACCCAACTTCACTTGAAGGCTCCATCCTTTTTGGTCACTGCTGGGTGACCGAGGGCAAATACTCTAAGTTCTCTGAGGTTTCTCTAAGAAAGCTAATCCCTGGAACTTCCTGACTCTGTTGGGTATCTCAAGAGCCCTCTAGATCCCCCTGATATTGAAATACCCTCCTTCCCCATAAGGACTGCAGCACACTCCAGCTGTGGCTTCTCACTTTGCTTTATTTGCAGACTCAAGTTTGTACATCAATCCATTGCACAGTCCAACACACACATACTTGGCATAAAAGGACAATACAAAAATAACAACTCTTGATAGTAAAAGGAACCACCCTCAACTCATCCCAGTCCATCCCAGTGGGAATGCCCATGTTTAAGGTCAAAATTGGAGGAAATTCAGGATGAGGAGGCATGGAGCCTTCAATCAGAGCCATTGCCCCAGTAAAATTCTGGGCTGGGACAGGGTTGACTTTTCCTGGCAGGGTGGCCATTTCTGACACCTTCAGATCTGATCACTTCGTCCTTCAAGAAGGGGAAGAGAAGCTACCAGGTTGTGGAAGGGCATCCATAAGGAGCTAGAGTAGGGCTACCCAGTCAAAGTGAAAGCCAGTTTCAACCTGGGGTCTCTGCCTCTGGGTAGCCCTAATTGGAGGGTAAGAGGCTCAGGATAAATCTACTTCTTAGAGAAGGACAGGAGGAAAAGGGAAGAGAGATTGAAGATATTCTCCTTGGCCCTCCTTTTAGCAGATTCCAGAAATGTTCTATGGATGCCAGCTTGTATCTCCCCAACCCTGGTCCCTCTCCAGGCTTGAGTCCACCCAGTCCACCCAGCCCCTTGGGTGTGGGGAGCTCGAATGCCAGAATTCTGGGGGAAGTCAGAGCTGGCCCCAGCCCATGACCAGGAAACCTGAAGGGCTAACATTTCTGTAAAGGTGGCCAGATCCTTGGAGCAGCAACAAGTTCTTCTGGTCCTTGGTGTGTTTTCAGGGTGGAGGCTCAACGTGGTTGAGCACAAAGTTGTAGGAGAGATGAGACCTGTACCGAGCCTTCAGGGACAGACGAGAGGTGGTGATCAGTACCCTGGGCTACATGAGGCCCCCGGGGCCCACTATAACCCTCCAGGTAGTAGAAGGAACATCTGGCAAAGGAACAAGGGCGGCAGGATGAGCCCAGGGGGCCCCTCCTCTCCTTGTCCCAGCAGCTATTTAAATCATCATGGAGCTTAACCCCAGGCCTTTGGGCTGAGTGATGCTACAGAATGTGTCTCTGTTTTACTTCGTTCTATCTGAGCACAGTGAGAGAATGTCATGTTCCTTTCTGAAAGTGCTAGACACTCCACGGGGTGTGGGGTGGGGGACAAAGGTGGGAACTGGGGGGGCAACACCACCAACAGTCACATAACCCCAGCCTCAGTATCTTGGTACACAGCTGTCATGGAGACCCTGGCATTTGATCCATACACACACACACACACACACACACACACACACACACACACACAATCTCTGGCTTCCGCGTCTGGGGCTTCTGGGCAGATGGAAACAGACAACTAATTAGGAGGACTCGGCATGCTGGGAGCTCTGTCCTGACATGGAGGTTTTAGTACCAGTTGTTGGAAAGGACACAGATGTGGCCCCAGGGAGCCCTGGGGAGCCCTGGGATTTGTCTTCTCTGTGTCCTGGGGCTTGAGGAATCTGCTCCATGCTCCCTCTGAACGTGAGACAGGCCTGGAGCTGGAGTCTCTCCTCTCTTCACTGTCCCCCACCTCCCTTCTCCCCATCCAACTCCCTGGCAGGCCCTCTTCCCACAAAGGAGTGGGACCCGAGTGCCCGTGATGACAATACAGCTTCATGTGTCGTGTCGCCAGGAAGCACCAGACTCTGGACGGGTGTCATCCATGACGATGGCACTGGAAGGCCCTGCACGTGTGCACCCACCCACCCACCCTCGTCTCCCAGTCCCCCTCCTCCATGTCTGCACCAATCCCCGCGTCCCTCCAGCCTCTCTTCGAGAACCTCATGGAGGTGACAATTCTCTGTCTTCCCCTCCCCAGGAGCCCAGCCAGCAGCAGACGACACCCATCAACCGACGGGGCTCATCCCACAGGGCTCAGCAAGGTGGAGCAGGCCCCTGGGACCAGAGAGGACTCTCTCCAGCACAAAGATGCACCTACACTTGGCCACGCGGGATGACCGGCGGCACCCAGCAAGCTCGGACCTCACCAACCCTCTTCCCCAACAGAGGGCCCCTCCCTCCCCGGCTAGGCTAAGCCACCCATCGGGGACCCCCCGGGTCCGGGCGAGTTTGGGGTCTGGAAGGTCGAGTGGAGTCTGGTCAACAGCTCGGGCTCTTCGCTTTTCCCGGAGGCGTCGGCGGCGCCCAGCGGGTAGGCCTCCCGGGCGCGGCCGCCCCCGGCGCAGGCGAGGAAAGCCAGGCAGGCCCCGCGGAGGCGGCCCAGGTCTCTGTGTGTGGACTCGCTGACGAAGCAGTAGAGCACGGGGTCGGCCACGCAGTTGAAGCTGGTGAGGAGCAGCGAGAAGTGGTAGGCGTTGAAGACGGCCTTGGCGAAATGGCAGCTGGCCTCCCAGAGGCTGCGCACAAGCAGCAGCGCGTGGTAGGGCAGGAAGCAGGCCAGGAAGATGACCACGGTGCTGAGCACCAGCCGCTGGATCTGGTCCTTGCGGCTCTTCTGGGTGCCGTGGCTGCGGCGCACGGCCCGCAGGATGCCCCGGTAGGAGGCCAGCAGCAGGCAGAGCGGGAAGAGGAAGCCCACCAGGAAGCGGTAGTAGTTGATGCCGCGCTGGCCTGGCTCCAGGGGGTAGTGCTCGAAGCAGACGCGGTGCCGGTCCCTGTCCTCCACCACCTCCTTGTGCATGAGGAAGTAGACGCTGGTCAGCAGCTCCTTGACCCAGATGACCACGCTGACGCCCACGGCCGCCTTGAGCGTGCGGAACTGGTGGAAACGGAAGGGGTGGGCCACGGCCAGGTAGCGGTCGATGGAGATGCAGCAGAGGAAGCCCACACTGATGTAGATGTTCTCGTAGAGCAGGATCCCGCACAGCTGGCAGGACAGGTCCCCGTGCGACCAGTGGTCGTGCTGCAGCACGTACTGCAGCCAGAAGGGCAGCGCGCAGATGTAGAAGAGGTCCGCCACCGTGAGGTTGCACAGGTACACGCCCAGCTCGTTGCGGGCCTTGATCTGCAGGTAGCCGAAGTAGAGGGACAGGCAGTTGGCCGGGAAGCCCACCACCAGCACCGCCACGTAGACCACCGGGGCCAGCGTCTGATGGATGGTGTGGTCGATGTCGCACAGCGAGCTGTTCTCTGCAGTCGCGTTCCCCATCTTCGGGCCTCGGGGCGCCTCACCCCTCAGGGGCACAGCAGGGAACGGGCCAGGCTCTCCACGGCCATCCTATTCGCCGGATGTGGCTCCGGCTGTATGGAAAGCTGGGCCTCCTCGGTGGCCAGTAAGCCCCTGAAAGGTAAAGGTGGGAAAGGCTTAGGATAACGGCAGCTGACATTTATGAAGCGCCTACTGTATGTCAGGTACTGTTTGTTCTAAGGGCCTCACTTCATGGTGAAGATGAACCAATCTCCACTCAACCTGACTATCTAGTTGTCTATCTTGGTCACCCACCGACACACTAGATGGTGGTTATGCCTCCCTATTCCCTCTTCCCTGGCTTCCTGTTCCTTATTTATTTTCCTGGTCTCTCAGGAAGGCTAGGAGCTCTTAGGAGCACAAATTCATCCCGAACCCGGCTCTCCAAGGGACGCTCAAGGTGAAGATCGATTCCAGCCCACACACAACAGTGGGGGCCCCGGCCACTCTCCCTACAATAGCCCTGTCAACACTCACATCATTCCTACCGGCTCCCAGGCGTGCACCAAGTCAGTCGGTGCCCAAGCCGCAGCCCCTTCTGGGGGCCTCTCCAGACAGCCCAGAAGGGGCCTCACCTTGCCACGTCCTAGGGTGCCATGGCCAGAAACGAAGGCCCCGCTTCCCCCAGGGCATTGCCTGCATTCCCGGGTGCTCATCAGGAGGTGCCACCTCACCTCCTCTCCGGGGAATGCAGGGAACAGCACAAGGAACCAACGGAAATTAGCACCAGGCCAGGGTCAGCGGCTTACAGGCTGGGCAAGTGACTTCTCCTCTCGGAGCACCTGCGTCCTCACCTGTAAATGGCCATACAAACACCTGTCTCAGGTCAGCATCAGGGCCCAGCATGACGATGAGTGTCACAATCCACGGCATCGTTTTGCCAGAGGCAAAGAGGCAGATTAAAAGATGGTAAGTCTTACGTTGGTAAAAAGTCCATATTATTGAGAATTTAACAAAGAAAATGCTACTTCTACGTGTACAGATACATTTGAACAAGATAAACAAAGACTTCTGTCATAAGTCCACTTTATAAATTAATATATTGAAACGAAAGGCCTGAGCTACTGTATTGATGAAACTCTTCTGACTCCACGGAAAAGTCTCACTGCCTCTCGATCAGGACTCCTCAATTTTTTGTTTGTTTGTTTAAGAGTCATCCTCCCAGAGGGCCTCATTAGACACTCCCCCGCCCCATCCCCTTTCCATGAAATTTTAATACCTCAAATATACTGCTCGTCTGTCTCTTGTGGCCCTTTGAAGGGAGACAAATCACTGTAATAGCTAAGGGTTTTTTCATCCCACCCAAGAACCAACTTCACCCCAGCCTTGAGAATGTATGGTCCACTTGGTTATGAATTCTGAATGAGTGAGGTTCCAATGAAGCTGTTTTGAAGTATCAGCAGACCCACTCTACCCTGTGTGTCGTCTTGTCACCACCATCAAGCTTGGACTCGGGGGCCCAGAAGGGCAGAGCCTGCCGGCAGCCACCTCCCCACCTGCTGACCACGGCCCCTCCCGCCACCGCCTCCCCCCTGCAGCTCCGTTGTGGCCCTTACCTGGCCCTGGGACCCCTGGAGCCAGGGCTCAGCCTAGAAGCAGGTGTAGCGTGCCAGGAAGGGGCTCAGAGACACCCAGCCCAGCAGTTCTAGTCCTGGGGTGTATAGAGAGAAAACTTGAGGGATTCCCCTACAACCCCCTGCTCAATCTCATAAACACATAAGTACAGCATCCCCCGGGGAAAGTACCCTACAGCTTTCATAAAGGTCTCTCCTAAAGGGGCAAGAGATGGTTATACCAAAGCTACACTCCCCACCAGGGCTCCCCGTGGCTCCCTCCAGAGCCACCCCTCCCCCACCACAGCTCTCCCATTCATGCACCTGCCCATGACCCACACGGAAGCCACAGCCCTCTTTCTCCAATACAACCAGGACCTCTTCTTCCTTGCTTAAAAGCCACTGCAATGGCTTCTTATCACACCTACAGTAAAACCTCAACTCCTTATAGGACCTACAAGGCTCAGCATGATCTGGCCTCAGCTCATCTCTACTGACCGCCCCCACATAAACAGCTGCCACCCCCAACCCCGGCCACCCTCACTCCTCCTGCTTGAGCTCCTCTCAGCCCCCAGCAGCACCCGAGGCTCTTCACGTGGGTTCGCTTGTCTGCGGCTGCTGGTCTGTCTCCTCCACGAGAATGGGAATTCCAAGAAGCCAGAGGCCAGGGGCGCCTTGAACACTGCCTGGCGCTTTCACATGCACTCACAAGCACTTCTGGAAGGAGTAAGTGAAGGCCACTGCCCCATTTTACAGGTGAGGAAACCAAGGCTGCTGGAAGCCAGCCTGAAGAAGGAAGTCTGGGTCTCCCTGCTGCATGTCCCTCCTTCCTGCCCCTTGCCAGCCAGTCCCCACCTGAGACTCACTCCCTACCTCTCAGTCTCTAGAAGACGACGGAGGACTCCCGGTTGAGCTCAGCTCTCCATCGTGTCCAGGACACAAGCCTGGAATCTCAGGGATGGTGGAGGGGAGTACTTCTTGGTGTTTTTAATGGCAGTTAAATATATATAACATACAATTTACCATGTTATGCGTTTTGAAGTGTACAGTTGATTATTCACACTGTCACGAAACCAGCACCACTGTCCGTCTCCAGAACTTTTTCATTTTCCCAAACTAAAACTCTGTCCCCATGAAGCGCTAACTTCCCAACCCCCAACGCCCCCCAGTCCCTGGCACCTGCCATTCGCTCTCTGTTTCTGTGATTGTGACTATTCTAGGGGCCCCGGCTAAGGGAAATCGTTCAGGGTTTGTCTTTTGGGACTGGCTTACTTCTCTTAGCAAAATGTCCCCACGATTCATTCATGCTCTGGCATTTGCAGAATTTCCTTCCTTTTTAAGGCTGAATAATATTCTATTGTATGTATTTACTATATTTGGTTTTTCCATCCATTTGTCAGTGAACCCTTGAGTTGTTTCTGCCCTACCTATTGGCTATAGAGAATAACGCAGCCATGAACATGGATGGACGGTTATCTATTTGCGTCCCTGCTTTCTGTTCTTTTGGGTAGATACCCAGAAGTGGAATTACTAGATCATATGGTAGTTCTATTTTTATAAATTTTTTGAGGAACTGCCATTCCGTTTTCCACAGCGGCTGCACCATTTTACATTCCCATCAACGGTGTACAAGGGCATTTTCTTGTTTCTCATTTTTTTTATGTGTTTTGGTTTTGCTTCTATGTTTTGATGGTTAAGAGGAAGGGGAAAGGGGCAGTTGAGACCTGTGACCCCCAAACTCAGCCCAGTGTATCAAACTGTGGCTCCATTCACCTTCCTCTTGCCAGGGCCTCCTATCCCTGAATCCCAAGCCCACACCTGGGGGGCAAATGGTTCGGCTGGCTTCCAGATGAGAAGTGGACAGCAGCACTGGGCCCTGAACAGTCCCCAGGAGCGCTCACTCAGGGAAAATGAAGCCAGATCAAAAAACATGCCCTGTCAGGTCTTAGGAATTCACTGAGAGTCACAGGCTGAAGCCTACTGTTTACTAGCAATGAGTGTACACGTGGGGGAGGGGGGGCTGGGCACTGGCTTGTCCCTTCCTCTTTCCTAGGCCAACAGTAATCAATTTCTGGTGACCAGAGTCAAAAATATTCGAGCCTGCAGGGCAAAGAAGAAACATTTACTATGTTTAGATTAAAGCATCGCCCACATTCACTTGTAGCCAAAAGAGGATTTGGGTATTCAAAGAGCCTAGCCGTGGTTTTCAAATTTAAGTGCATCTGAATCCCCTGGAAAATTTGTTGAAAGCAGGTTATTGATCCCCCCTTCAGTGTTTCTAAGTCAGTGAGTCTGAGGTGGGGCTTGAGAATTTCCAGCATGTTCCTAGGCTGATGCTGGTGTGGATGGCCCACGGAGCACACCAGAGTTCTAGAAGGTCCGGGATCTGGCTCCTAGTAAGTGGCAGGGTAAGTACTCAGATAACACGAGTTCCCAAGCTGGGGAGCAGAGGTGGCTAGAAGGGCCTTGCGGGCAGAACCAGGAACAGCCCGAGCGAGCCCGACGGTCTGATTCGGAACCTCGACACGACCTGTCAGGGTACTTACACCTCATATCTGCAAAATCTTCTGCAGAGCATTTCACATCGGCTCCCCCCATCTTCACAACAGTCCTGTTATTGCCCCCATTTGAGGGATGAGGCAACTGAGTCCCAGAGAGATGGAGTGGCCTACCCAAGGGTCCAGCTGGAGGCCAGGGAGCCTCCAATCTCACAGGACGGGAGCAGCCCGTGCACGGATTAGTACGCCCAGGGCAGCGTACGGCCGTGCTCTGAGCATCCCTCCCACTCACGGTTAATGTTGCTTTGCTCTTTTCACTCCATACACACCCTCCATGGTTTCAAGCCCATCTGCTCTCTGACTCTCCCCAGACCTCCCACCGGGTGGATGGTGGGCACAGCCAGTGTCCTGCTGACTCCCTGGACAGGCTCAGTGAGGCCCAGCCCACTTCCTTCATGTGTGCACCAGTCTGCCCTTGGAAGGGGCATCTCTACCTGCCCAGGTGAAGGGCCATCTCTACCTTCCCAGGTGAAGGGCATCTCTACCTGCCCAGGAGAAGGGCCATCTCTACCTGCCCGGGTGAAGGGCCATCTCTACCTGCCCAGGTGAAGGGCATCTCTACCTGCCCAGGTGAAGGGCCATCTCTACCTTCCCAGGTGAAGGGCATCTCTACCTGCCCAGGAGAAGGGCCATCTCTACCTGCCCAGGTGAAGGGCCATCTCTACCTGCCCAGGTGAAGGGCATCTCTACCTGCCCAGGTGAAGGGCCTGTATCTTCTTCCCTCATCTTCACCCAAAGCCTCCAGTTAATGACCTCATTCTACCATTTTCAACTCCTAAGTATTTCCCACATCAGTCTCTTCCTCTTCAGTCTCTTCACCAGTGCCCTAGACTGGCTTGCTCAAGACTGTACCCCCGAATCAGTGCAATGGCCTCCTACTGGATTTCTTAGCTCCATCTTACCTCCTTTAAAGCCATCCACTAAAATACAAATCTAACATAATCATTCCTACTTCAAATTCTTCAATGGTTCACCAGTTTTCCTTCCATCCATCTGTCCATCCACTTTTCCGTTCACACAACAGATACTGACTATTATACGGAAGCCACTGCGCTAGACACTGTCACTTAATGTAACTCCAGTTGCATCCACTCTCACGGGACAGTAAATGAGACAGGTGAAACCAGCTTCTAAGGAGAGCACAGGATTTTAAGGGAGTTCGTAGGAGGTAACCTCACCCAACCCAAAAAGCCTTCCTGAGCAGTAAGTTAGGCTAAGACAGAAGAAGGGGGAAGGGCTGCCCAAGCAGAGGGGAGTTTCTGTCTGTGGACACAATGTGTGCAGCAAGCCAAATAGGAGAGATAACGGGCACTTCTGGGGGAACTGAGAGTAGCCTGGCATGCCGGGGTCTAAGTATGAGGAAGCATGGCCAGAGAGGAGAAAAGAAGAAGCTATAGCAACTGACAACTAATTAGAAGGGAGGTGGGCAAATCTGAGATTGGTCCTTATAAACTCTCAAAAATTATTTGGTAGATGGATAGAGAAGTAAAGAAGTATAAGAGTGGGTGGGTGGGTGAGTAGGAGGATGGGTGGAGAGCTAGAAGGGCAGGGGATGAGTAAGTGAATGTATGAGGGTAGACAGATAAATGACCAAGCGAATGGGTAGAGAGATGGAATAATTAGGTGCGCGGACGGGTAGATGGATGTGTAACCAGTTAGATGGGTGGGAGGTAGATGGATAGATGGATGGATTAATGGGTAGAGAGGTGAATGAATGGGTGAGCGGTTAGGTAGATGGCTTTGATGTTCGGTGCTGGGACAGTTGGGATGTCATTAATAGAAAGAGAAAAGTAAGAAGGAAGATCTACTAGGGCCTCCATTCCAGCAGCTGGGCACCTGCTCAAGCCTCCAAAGTTGGTCCGAGGCTCCTGCTGTCTCACCCAGTCTACTCCCAGCCAGCCTCCCCTTCTACCAGTTCCTGATGACACCTACCCCCAGACAGAAGCTACACCTTGCCAGGAGTGTCCTTTCTCTACCTGGTCTCCATGGGAAACTCACTCCTCAAAAATCAAGGGACACAGTGGATGCAGAAGTGATCTGTAAACAGAAAAACGGAGACAGAGCGGCAGAACCAAGCCACGTCAGCCGAGAGCCCTGCACCTGCCAGGAACATTCCCGTACATTCGTTCTCTTTCAACACCACTAATTCAGTGCTCACTTTACAGATGAAAAAACTGAGGCTCAGAGAGATGAATCGACCTGCTCAAGACTCCACAGTCACGATGTGGCAGGTCAGGTTTTGAACTCAGATCAGCCCACACTTTCTTCTGTGTCACGTTCTCTTTCTGTCCGTCACGATTTTCACTGAGCAACCACCCTCCACCTCCAGGCCTCACCAAGCCCCAGTCCTCAGATGCCCCCGGGAAGGCCCCCAGGCTTAGTCCTGGGCTGGCCCCCGCACCTGCCAGGTGCTCTACATGGTCAACTGTTTCTTTAGCATTCGAGGAGAACCCAAGGCGCACCCAGTCCCTGGTTGCCCAAGGGGTGGAGGTCGGGGCAAAGAACCAACACAAGGACCCCCTGTGTCTACCTCAAACCCTCCCTCATCTAGCTACAAAACCCAGAGACCGTAACAAACCACCCAACACCTAAAGGTAAATCTTTACACAAATGTCCATCAGCAGGGAGGTCTCCGTGGACTTTAACGACCATGAGATTAGCCCAGAAAGGAAGGAAGTGTCCCTTTGACGCAAGCTGAGAGCCTCCTGCACATTCCCAGCCAGAGGCGGAGGTGCCTGATGCTGGCATTGAGCTCGTGCATAAACAGTGATCTAATCTTCGCGTCTCTTCCGTGAGCTGCACACAGGCACGCACACAGACAGTTACTCACGGAGCCCCGAGCCCACGGAGTGGGGAGTTTCCTACAAGCCCAGCTTCCCTCCCCTTCAGCGGTCAAACCCCCATGCTTTCAGAGGCTGACATTTCCCTCTGGGACCGAAGTAGCGATCAGCCTGCAGTCTTCCGTGGTCCCATCTGGCTCCCAACTACCCTCACTCCAGCACCACCACCAAGGAGACAAGATTGTTTCTAAAGCCCTCGCAACTGTTTCGAAGTTCAGTCCCAGTGGGGCTCCGGCAGTCGCTCTAAGGCCGGTGGGGTGCTGCTATCCCCTTTCCGGGAACCTGACGCCCAGAGAGCCTAACCCAGAGGCTCAGGTTCAGACAGTAAGTTGGGTGCATCTGAATCCGGAACCCGGCATCACGGCACGAATTTGCTGCCTTCTAAGCTCTTTCAACCACAAGCCACAATGAGAACACACTTGACATTGTAACCAAGCACGCACAGACACTATTCACACACGACCGCCTGTGTACTGAGAAACAAACTTCCCCAAAGCAATACTTACCCTACCACTTGCGACACACTCTGATCATTTCTATTTGGTTTTCGAGGTGCAGGTCGTTAGTACTAAATTGATTTCTTGACCCACTAATGAGTCACCATCCACAGTCTGGAAACAGCTGGACTGATCCGCCGCCTTGCTTAGCCTCCGGCCCCCAGGAAAGCGATGACAGTCTCTGCTCCGCTGCCAGGTGAAGAGCAGGCAGGGAGCGGCAGCAGAGGGGCAATCTGGGTCTTCTCAGACTGTCCACCCAGCTGAGCTCTGCCCTCAAACCGCAAACAGCCGGGCTTCCTCCAGCCACACTGGAGAAGGCTAGGGGAGGAGACAGACCCACCGGGGACGCCCCAAGCTGGCCACCCTGCAACCAGGACCTGTGCTTCCCCTCCGGAGATTTTCCACAGACCACACCTCCCCAGCTCAGTCTAGAAAATCCCAGCTGGAGGCTGCCCATTCCTGAGCTGAGGCAGAATCATGTGAACTCCGATCTGGTATCAGGCTGGGCGGTTGCCAAGGAATACTCCCCAGCCAAGGATGAGAGCGAGGGGACTGCTCCCTCCATGCAGCATCCTCAGAATGCTTGCCACACACCTCAGGAGCCAGGGAGAAACCTCACGAGGACTGTTCAAGCTGGAGTTAGGAGCAGGGGGCTTGGGGGGGGGAGGGGTGGATGCTGGAAGGAGCCAAATGCACTAATTCTACCCAACAAACCACCTTGAGCACCTACAATACCAGCAACGGGGCACAGGAGGCTGAACCCCTGCTCCAGGGATCCTTGCTTGAGCCATTCAGACAAGCCAGTCCTCCAGCAGCTAGAATACACTGTGGACACTGGCGAGGACAATGGGATGACAGGCAAGGATGGGGAGGACAGCTATTTCCACTCCCATCCCTGGCTGTCACCCTTCAGCTGCTCACAAGCAACATCTGGGTCAGTGGGTCACACCTCACCTAAGAAAATACCTGGGGAGCTTATAAAAATGAATGCCAATGTCCATTGTCCTACCTCAGATGGATGAAGTCATCCTTTCTGGAGGGGAGGTGCGAACACCAGTGTTTTTCAAAAGGTCTCTGGACAAGTCCAGCCGGCAGCCAGGTGCAGCCGTGCTGATGGGGTGGAAGCGAGCTGGGTCCTGGTTTGCGGACCAACGGAGCCAAGGTGAGAGAGGAAGGTTCTGGGCTCTGAATAAGGCAAGAAGCTGTGTTCTAAAGCAGCCTGGCCCTGAGCAGGGAGCCAGCAGAGGGCTCTGGCTTCACGGTCGTCCATCTCTCAGGAGCCTTTACTAAACTGCCTGAGTGAGGCAGGGTTGAAAGAACCCCTGGAGGTTTAGGCTCCTCTCCATCTTACAAGTGGGGAAACTCAGGCACACAGGGGCTAAAGCTGTAGACCAGGGCCTCACAGCTAAACGAGAGCGAGCTGCGCTTCAGGGGCTCTGTGGACAGAGCCTCCTCCCTCTGACATGATCTCCTTGGAAGGTGCGAGAAGCCAACGTGCCTTGGGGCCACTGGAAAGTGCATTGTCTCTGCCCCACTGGGTGATCTGCGGAGCTCACCCTCTCCAGAGGACGAATCACTACTAAGGTCTTTGGGAGGATTATACTGGTAGGAGAGTCAGAAGAAAGCCCCTCCTGGGGGGCTTGGGCCTTGCAAGCAAATGCTTCTATGTCAGCTGCTGCTAAAGGTTGCATCTCGCGGGGGAGGTGTGGAGTGAGTTTAGACCCAGAGGCTCCCTGCCTCCCAGGGCACTCCCTCATGTCACAGGAAGGAGCGGTTGGGTGGGTGAGGAGTGAGACTGTCAACTTAGTGATGAATGTCTGGCCCCCTTCCCCCACAGACACACAGGCCAGAGAGAACACCTCTGGCTCTCTCCACGGCGGGCCCAGCCTAACAGGACACACACTGGCCTGTGGTGCTGTCTACACCAGCGGGAACCAGAAATGGCCCTGCCTCTGTTCCCCACCCCACCACCCCCAAGGAGCTGCCTCAGGTGGCCCACAGCCCCCTCTGCTGGCAATAGACACTATATTTCACCAGGAGTGGGGAGCCTTCCTCCCTCCAGGCCAGAGATCCCCTCTTCCCTCGGGACGCGGATGGGGGGTGATGCTTACTTTAGTTTAACTCAAATCAGCAGAGCCCACATCCTCTGAGACACCCACTCAGGAAGAGAAAAAGGAGCCCATGCTATGTTCTACTTTAGTCTCACAATTTTGTCTTTAACCTAAAATGGGAAAGAAGGACTAGAAACTGTAATGATGCCCAGCCTTGAGCAGTGGCCTGAAGGGCCCCAGGTACCCCATCGATTCCCCCCAAACCTCACTCAATGAACTAAGTGCAAAGTAATGAGTTTGTAATAAAAACACAGCCTCCAGGGAAGCCCCTGGCCTGCCTCCCCGCTTTCATACTTCTGTCCTTAAGCCCAAAGTGACAGAATCTAGGAGTAGCCGCTGAGTAGAGGGCAAATTTAGAGGAGGGCAAGAATGCCTGAGCTCTGTGGGATGCTCTGACCTACCAGAGGTTGCCAGGGTCCTCCTCTGCAGCTCCTGCCATCCTGGAAAGACCTAGGGCCTAAACTGTGCCAGGCCTGCCACCTGAAATCACAGTCTTCCACTCCCAGCCCTCGGTGACAGCTTTCAGGGAGCACTGCAGACCCCGAGAACAGCAGCCCCAGAAGGTCAGACTGAGCCCTGGGCATCCCTCCACCCTCGGCATAAACATCTCCTCCAAGAACCTTGACTCTAAAGGGCTGGTGGGCTTTGCTGAGTCACTCTGGAGCCTGTTATTTTGACGGCAACAGCACCACAGGCCATAAGGCCCTTGGGCACTGACTGGGCCCTAGAAGCCCAGGCAATCTCAGAATCACCATAGGGAAGACCGTGGAGTCTGCCCTGAGCCGGTGGCAGAATGTAAGACCTCTGGCATGTGCCAGCGAGCTCGGGCGCACGGGATGAAGGTTAAGAGCAGAGGCTCTGGACAGACAGTGTTGGGCTCAATCCCTGCACTGCCTCTGGCCGTGTGACCTTGAGGAACCGCAGACCTTTCTGACCCGTGGCCTTCTACAAGAACCAGGAGATGAGGTCCAGCAAGTGCCTGGCACCCAGTAGGTCCTCGATGTTAGGACACCACAATGACGGGGATGGTGATGATGGCGGAAGCAGGGTAGGAGGTCCTGCCCCGTGGTCTCATTCACCCTAGGAAGAGGGAAGGGTGGGCAGGCCAGCTCGGTGAGGTTTTAGTGATGCTGCCCCACCTGGTTCCCTAGGCTGCTCTACCAACTTGGGGCGAGTTGGAGGGAAGGCCTTGGAGGCTCCCTGAGGGCTCTGACAAGTACATGTGTCTTATCATGAGCCATCTGCCGTTCGCCAGCAGGGACCTCTGCTGACGTGCGTCTTGAAGGCCGGCCTTGGCCTTCCCCAGGTTTTCTACTTTGGCGCAGGCTTACATCAGAGGAGCCGATGCAAGGCACAATATTGCTGCAGGTTCCCAGGTGTGACGTTAAGACGGCTTCAAGGACCAAGAAAAGAACCAGCAGAGAACCTCCCCCAGTGGCTGGCACCACGGCCCTGTGGGGTTAGGGAAGAGATGGGAGCGACTTAGAATCAAGGAGTGCGGTCATTGTCATTCGGGAACCATGTGCTTAGTGACTGGTCTGATCAGTTACTAAGATGCTTCCTGTTTGAATTTTTGCACCAGTCCTGTGTGGCAGGCTCATCCCTGTCTTCTAGCTGGGGCAACAGACACTCAAGAGTGCCAGCAGCTTGCCCAGGGGCCCATCGCTAGGAAGGAACAGAGCTATTTGACTCCAAAGACTCTTGGCCACTATATGAGTTTCTTGTCGCTGCTGAAACCAATTACCACAACACAAATTTCTTGTCTTACAGTCTAGTGGTCAGAAGTCTGTCTTTAGTTTCCCTGGGCTGAAATCAAAGTATTGGCAGCCCTGTATTCCTTCTGGAAGTTCTAGGGGAAAATCCCTCCCCTTGCCTTTTCCAGCTTCCAGAGGCTTCTGGCATTCTTGGCTTTCAGCCCCCTTCCAGCTGCTAAGGCAGCAGCAGTGGGGTGAGCCCATGTCACACAGTATACTCTGCCCTCTGCTCCCAGACTCACATCTTCTCCCACTCTGACCCTGCTGCCTCCCTCCTCTACTTTTAAAGACCTCTGTGATTGTACTGGGCCTGCCCAGATAACCCGAAACAGTCTCCTTCTTTAAATGTCAGCGGATTAGCAAGCTTGAGTCTACCTGCTACCTTATTCCCCTTTGCCACGTAAGGTAACACATTCATGGGCTGTAGGGGCTACAGACTGGACATCACTTGGGGGGCTCATTATTCTGCCGACCATGCCTCCATATTGTCCTTATTAAAAACCCTACAGAGCAATGCTTCATGAATGTCACCATCTCCCAGGAATCTCGTCTACATGCAGAATCTGGGTCGGGAGTCTAGGGTGATGCCTGAGCACATCTAACAAGCTCCCAGACTCCTGAGCCCGGCCTGCATTTCTCTCTTTTGCGGCCCCACAGTGCCTAGTACCAGCTGCCCAAGGGCCTGGTTCTAATAAATGTTTAATAACTAAAAGGGGGGGGTGTGCAGCTGGGGTGATGGGCCTGGGGGTGGAGGAGGTTAGGAAGGAAACAAAGACCTGGGCATTTTCCCCAATGCCCACCCCAAATCCAGGACCAAGTTGAACAGGGAGCAACAAGGTAGCATGATAGAATCAAAGCCATGTGCCCCATCCATAGAGCCACCCGGGAGGTGTGGGGAGTTATGATAGGGCCTCTGGGCAGGGACAGGCTTGGAGCTGTGCCCCCAGAGTGGAGAGCAGGCAGATGGGCAGAAGGTGGCTGAAGCTTGAAGAAGCCAGGAGTCCCCACTGCCCTTGCTCTGAGGCCCAACACATGGCCCACCACGTCCTGGCCTCTTATCCCTACTCTTCAAGGCCAATCCCCCCTCTGGTCTTCAAGGCAGTGTCTCCCAGATGAGCTTTAGGAAGCCCAGTATTCCAAGGTCCTGCCCTGGATTCACCGAATCAGAATCACTTCGGGATGAGGTCCAAGAGTCTGGCCTTTGAGCAATTCATTCGGGTTTTTCTGACATATGCTGAAGTCTGAGAACCAGAGCTTTAAGGCCCCATTCCATGTCACCTCCTCCACACAGTCCTCCTTGGGTTCCTCATACAGAGAGAAGGCCGCCAGTGAGTTCCAAAGGACAAACAGGCGGTGGACAAGGGGGCGCCGGGGGGGGGGGTGTGCTTACATTTTTGGAGTTACTGCTACGTGCGGGACGCTGTGCATCCCAGAGCGTGCCTTGATGATGCCTCACAGCAACCCCGTAAGGTAAATATTATTTTCCTGGCTTCACCACCAAAGAGACCAAGGTCGCAGAGCTGGCTCACTGCAGCGCTGGGGTTCAAGTCAAGTCTACATTAATTATATTTCAGTAATTAACAATGCAGTATTGGGAATCTGCATGCTTACTTGCTCATGCCCCTCTCCCCTTCTAGACAGTGAGCCCCAGGAGGAAGGAGGAGTGGGCTCCGTTTTGTTCTTTCTCAGGGAGAAGGGAGTTTGGCCCAAAATAAATGCACAACACAAATGTGTTGAATGTGTGAATGAACGCATGAATCTCAAATCCGTTTCTTTCTGCAGCCCAGTGTGGCTGAAACTCAAGTCAGGAGGTAAAGCACTGGGGCAGACAGTCAGGCTCTGAGATGAGGCAACAGGAAGAGGGTTGGTTTTGACTCTGAGGACATGGGTGGGTGGCAATGTGTGAAAATACATTACAGTGGAAACCTCTCTCTTTGGAGAGTCTGTGGTCTCTCCGAGGTCTCAACTGTCTCAGACAACCTTCCTGCTTGGAACCAAAGCAAGAAGCACAGACCTGAAGGTTGCCATAGCAACTCCTGGGGCCTGCTGCCCTCTCTGGCCTCCCGGCTCCCCACCCACAGTGCTCCAACCCATCAGTTAATAACCTAATAATGTAGGACAACAGTCACTCCAAACACCCAGGCGGCAACCCTCCTGAAAAACAAACAGATTTCTCCAGGGAACTGAGAGCTATGCCGATGCTCATTATACTCAGCCCAGGCCACCTTCTAAAATCTGCTTTTCTGAACCCAAATTCCCTACCCTCTTCCTGGCTTCTCCTCTTGTTTTAAAGACAAGGGGTTGGCAGAGCTGGGGACTGAAGCTTCAGAGGTTCCAAGAACACAGATGCTAGAAAGGCCACTGTGTAACCTGCCTGCGCCATCAGCCCAGAATCAGGCCCAGAGAAAGAGGTTCTGACCAAAACAGGCTCTGTGATAAGGCCCTCGTTGTGGATATCTGGATCTCTACTGGTCTCTGCAAAGTTGAATTAATCTGCCACCCTTGCACCCACTGGGAAAATAAAAAAGCAAACCCACAAGGGAAGGCTTTCAAGTTGCGGTAGATTCAAGATAGATGGAAATCATGTGATGCTTTTCTCATTGAGAGACGGGCTCTAAGTCACCTCCCTTGGAATGGCCGTGGGCTCTGTTACTAGTCTGTGACGACCGAGGCCCACTCTGAAGGGACTGGAAGCTCCCACTTCTATCACATGAGAGAGTTGCCCTTAAAACCTGGCGGCCACGCTGGGCGGAGGCCTAGGCAGCCTCTCGGAGAGGCCCACATTGACAGGTACCCAGACCCCAACGACAGTCCCAGCTGAAGGCCAGGATCAACTGGCTTGTCACATGAGCATGTGATCTTGGAAGAAGATTCACTCACTCCAGCTGGGCCGTATCAGCCGATGCTGCAAGGAGCAAAGATACGCCATCCCCCCCAAACCCTGCCCCAATCACAGATTCCTGGGCAAAACAGATGAACACTATTATTTTAAACAGTTATCTTTAAAGCGGCTTGTTACATAGCAGGAGATAACAGGAACACAAGTGTTATTTTTCTCCAAAATCAGGTGAGGTTTTATCATGTGTTACATTCATTCATATGGTTATTTTAATTTTTATAACAACTTTATGAGGTGGATATAACAATAATCATTTTCCCCATGAGCTACTAAGGCTCAGAGAGGGAAGGTATCTTGTTTGAGACCAGTGAGCTGGGAAGGATAAAATTCATTTTCCACTGGGGTGCCTGGGTGGCTCAGTTGGTTAAGCGTCTGCGTTCAGCTCAGGTCATGATCCCGGAGACCCGGGACCAAGCCCCACATCGGGCTCCCTGCTCGGTGGGAAGCCTGCTTCTCCCTCTCGCACTCCACCTGTTATGTTCCCTCTCTAGCTGTGTTTCTCTCAAATAAATACATAAAATCTTTAAAAAGAAATTCATTTTCCACTGTTTGCTGTCTCCCACACAGAAGGGTCCAAATTGATGATAACAATACTCGTAGCTGGTGTTGGGGGGCACCGCAAGGCTTTCAAGGCAACGCCTCAGCTGCAGGATCTCAGGCCCACTCTCAGGCCCACTTCACACAAAGTAACACTGAGGCTTAAAAACAGAGTAGCCCACCTGTCTAAGGTAATGCAGCTCAAAAGAGGAAGAACTGAGATGCGGACCGGAGTCATCTAGTCCTGGAACACGGCTTGGGCCGGCAATCAGAGGGGCAAGACTATCACATCACCGCACACTTGGACCATTGTCACATCTCTTTGTCCTCACCACCCTCTGTGTGGTGGCCCAGGCTAGCAGTTATTTCTGATTCACAGAGGCCCAGCCCCAGAGTGTGACCTGACCAAAGTCACATGGCCTCTGCTTCTAAGTCCCCGCTCCCCCC
>PITA01014641.1:0-52905 GCA_004023965.1 Spilogale gracilis
CCCAAAAAATATTTGGTGGATGAATCAATAAATTATCTAGATAATGAAAGAAAAGAGAGAGAGAGAAACATTATTTCTAAAGGTAGTAAACAAAAATAGATGGAAACAAATATAAAGATGCCCAGAAACATTGCTCTCAGTCTGAAAATGCTGTTTGTTTAATTACTACAATAATAGTCTTTAAATTATTATAAGATTTCGTGCTTAAATATGGAGAGATCTTTCAGCCTGAGCAGTTGAATTTTCATGTAATTTTGTAATGTATGATGATAAAAATTTTTTAGAAGACACAGAATGTTAACATTTGGGAAAAAATTTAAAATCACTTTGCATATTTTATGAGTCAAAGCTCTTTTACTGTACCTCATACCAAAGTAAGATGGCATGAAACCTAAACCTGAATGTTTGCTTAATACCCAAATAAACTAGGTTAATATATTAGCAAGGAAATTTTTACTTTACAGAGAATAAGTGGAATATGATCCTTGGCATTATAATAAGAGGCAGGGAAAATTAAAATTAAGAAGGCTTCAGCTCTCGTTTTATTTTTATTTATTTTTAGAGAGAGAGAGAGAAAAAGCCAGCACTAGTAGGGAGGGGCAGAAGGAGTAGGAGAATTTTTTTTTTTAAGATTTTATTTATTTGACAGAGAGAAACACAGCCAGAGAGGGAACATAAGCAGGGGGAGTGAGAGAGGGAGAAGTAGGCCTCCCGCCGAGCGGGGAGCCTGATGCGGGACTCGATCCCTCGTCTCCAGCCTCATCTCCAGGATCATCTCCAGGATCATGACCTGAGCCAAAGGCAGTTGCTTAACCAACTGAGCCACCTAGGCGCCCCGAGGAGTAGGAGAATCTTAAGCAGACTGAAAGACTCACCCTTCCCCCTTTTATGCTGGGTGTTGCAAGAGGGAGTGCCCCTCTGTGGTTTCGGTTAATAAGCGTGGGAACCAATCAGGTCATGCTGGGTGTTCAAATGTGTTCAAACTTAAATGTCGGCCAATAAGAGTCCAAATACCGCGTAAAGTCCCGAACTTGTTTGTGCCTGTCTATAAAAAGCTGTAAAATTTGGTGTATGGGCCTCTTAGCGTCACCAGTAACGAGTGCGCGGATATCTAGGTTCGAACTGGCAATAAACGACCCTTTATTGCTGTTTGGCTTTGACTCTGGACTCTGGTGGTCGTCTTTGGGGGGTCTTGGAATTTGGGCATTTCAAGACTCCATATTCAGTGCAGAGCCTAACATGGGGCTCCATCTCAGGACCCTGAGATCATGACCTGAGCCAAGATCAAGAGTCTGATGCCTAACCCACAGAGTCACCCAGGTGCCCCAGCCTCAACTCTTTTTTTTTTTTTTTTTTTTTTTTTTTTTTTTGCCTCAACTCTTTTGAAAGGTAATTTCTTAAAAACACTTTCTAGAAATTATCTTATTTCCTTTCATATTCTTTTAGTGTCACTCAATTTTAGGGATAATAGTGTTCTAAAGAATTTCCCTTTGGTGTAGCAGTAATAAAATAGGCCGCATTGAGTCACTGCTTTATCTTTTTGGTGATGTTTTTGGTTGTAAAAGAGAAAGCCTGGCTATCTAGATTCATATGACTACAGCTGATGACAGCTACTTCAAATGAAACGAGAAAGACATACTTAATTAAAGTAGTTGTAATGAGTAAGGAGAATGTGAGATTTAGGGAGTAACATTGAGAAATTTACTAGATGTAATAGGAAGAAAGGATGTAGTGAATTGAGAAATGTAGTAGATGTAATAGGAAGAAAGGATGTAGTGAATTGTGTCATTCTATAGAACAGAATTTTTCAGGCACACTAAGTTTGGGTTATCTGTGAAGTTACCAAATGAAAATTTCTATTAGGAAGCTTGATGTTGAGCTTGAAACTGAGCTGATAAAAATCTGGGCCAGTGATACAAATTAAAGAATCATTGAAGTTAATGGGAGAGAAAGAAGAAATTATGCAGGATTTTTAAAAATTTGAAAATAATAATAATTTATGAATATTAACATAGAATATGTGAAAAAGAGAGGAAGAGAACAGAATGGAACCATAGAAGTAACTCTGCAAGAGAGCAAGATTTCTTTTATTTTTTAATTTATTTTATTTTATTTTTTCAGTGTTCCAAGATTCATTGTTTATGTCCCATACCCAGCAGAGAGCAAGATTTCTAACTGAGCAGAGGAAGGGGTAAAGAGGAGAAAATGAAAGTGATTGAGAAGAAATAATCCGGGAGGTATGAAAGCATGGCATCACCAAAGACAAAGTGCAGAGAACTCAAGAACAAAACATGAAGAGGCAGCAGGAGAAATATGACCACACATACGCACATGGAGAAGAGATACCTGTTCATAGCAAGTAAGGGTAAGGGAGAAGAAACAATGTAGGGCAGAGATAAAGGGATTACAGGCATACCTCAAGAGATTGCAGGGTAGGTTCCAGACCACCCCAATAAAACAAATATCACAATAAGTGAGTAAAATGAGGGGGCTTTTTGTTATTTATCAGTACATGTAAAAGTTACGTTTACCCTATACTATATAGTCTGTTAAGTGTGGAGTGGCACTATGTCCATGTATGCACTATGTGCATACCTTAATTTAAAATAATTTACGGATAAAAAATGTTAACCATCACATGAGCTTTCAGCTAGTCATAATCGTTTTGCTGGTAGAAGAGCTTTCCTCCGTGTTGATGGCTGCTGACTGATTACGGTGATGGTTGCTGAAGGTTGGGGTGTCTGTGGCAATTTCTTAAAATAAGATGACTTTGAAGTTTTCCCCATTGATTGATTATTCCTTTCATGAAAGATTTCTCTGCAGCATGTGATGCTGTTTGATAGCATTTTGCCCACAGTTGAACTTCTTTCAAAATTGGAGTTAATCCTCTCAAACCCTACCGCTGTTTCATCAACTAAGTTGATGTAATATTCTGATTCATTTGTTGTCATTTCAACGATCTTCATAGACTCTGCACCAAGAGTAGATTCTGTCTCAAAAAAAAAAACCACGTTCCTTCCTCATGCATAAGAAGCAACACTTTATCCACTCAAGTATTATCATAAGATTGTAGAAATTCAGTCACATCCTCAAGCTCCACTTCTAATTCTAGTTCTCTTGCTATTTCCACCAAATCTATAGTTACTTCCTCCACTGAAGTCTTGAACCCCTCAAAGTACTCCATGATGTTGGAATCAACTTCCAAATTCCTGCATATGTTGATATTTTGACATCTTCCCACGAATCATGAATGTTCTTAATGGTACTTAGAGTAGCAAATCATTTTTAGAGCTTTTTCAATCGACTTTGCTCGGATGCATTACAAAATTCACCATCTGTGACACCTAGAGCCTTATGAAATGTAGTTCTTAAATAATAACACTTAAAAGTCAAAACTGCTCCTTGATCCATGGGTTGCAGAATGAATGTTGTGTTAGCAGGCATGAAAACAACATTAATCTCATCTCCGTCAGAGTTCTTGGGTGACCAGGAGCCGTGTCAAGGAACAGGAATATTTTGAAAGAAAGCATTTTTTTCCTGAGCAGTTTTTCTCAACAGAGGGCTTAAAATAACTCGGTAAACCATGTTGTTGCTGGATGGCAACAAAACATTCAGAGCACAGGCAGATTAAATGTAGCATAATTCTTAATGGCCCTAGGATTTTTCAGAATGGCAAATGAGCATTGGTTTCAACTGAAAGTCACCAGCTGCATTAGCCCACAACGACAGTGTCAGCCTTTTCTTCTACAGCTTCCTCCCCTCTCTCAGCCTTCACAGAACTCGGAGAGTTAGAGACTTGCTGTGGATTAAGCTCTGGCTTAAGGGAATGTTGGGGCTGGTCTGATCTCTTCTGACCACTAAACTTACTCTATATCAGCAATAAGATTGTTCTGCTTTCTTATCATTCATGTGTTTACTAGAGTAACACTTTTAATCTCAAGAACTTTACCTTTGCATTCACAACTTGGCTAACTAGTTAGTACTAGAGGCCTGGCTTTCAGCCTCCCTCGGCTTTTGATACTCTTCCCTCACTAGCTTCATCACTTCTAAGTTTTGTGTGAGAGTGAGAGATGTCTGACTCTTTCTTTCACTTGAACACTTAGAGGCCATTGGCCTAATGTCAATATTGTTTGTCTCTCTGAGAATAGGGAGGCCCAAGGTAGGGAGAGAGATGGGGGAAAGGCCGGTTGGTGGGGGCAATCAGAACACACACATTTATTGATTAGGTTCACTGTCTTATATGAGTGTGGTTCGTGGTGACTGAAAAGAATTACAACAGTAGTATCAAAGACCAAAGATCACAGATCAGCATACCAAATATGATAATGAAAAAGTTTGAAATATTGTGACACAGAGACACAAAGTAAGCAAATGCTGTTGGATATATGGCACCTTTGGTCTAGCTTGAGGCAGAGTTGGCACAAACCTTCAATTTGTAAAAAGACAGTATTTGTGAAGTGAAATAATATGAGGCATGCCTGTTTTTGGAAAGGACAGATGCTTATTCCTCTGGATGGAGAATATGAAAGGGCAAGTGTAGTAAAAATTTAGATATTTTTGAATGAGTGATGGTAATTTGAAATATTTTATTTCAAAGTTTTCGTGGAGGAGTAAGAAAGCAATACCAAAGTAGGAGACAGGATGGGGTAAAGAGCTTGAGGAATGTCCTCAGGATTTTGAATAACAATTGCAGGACATGCGATCCAAAGAATGCTAAGACTAGCAAGTATTCAAGATCCTTCTGAGCCTGGGTCATAGGGATTGTGGAAGCATCCATCATCACAATGGGATTTCAAGGAGTATTTAACAACCCAGACACAGGAGAGAAGAAGACTTGTAAAAATCAGCATGTGTAAAGTTTCCTTAAAATTTTTTTTTAAAGATTTTATTTATTTATTTGACAGAGAGAAACACAGCCAGAGAGGGAACACAAGCAGAGGGAGTGAGAGAGGGAGAAGCAGGCTTCCCGCTAAGCAGGTAGCCTGATGTGGGGCTCGATCCTGGGTCTCCAGGATCATGATCTGAGCCGAAAGCAGTCGCTTAACCAACTAAGCCACCCAGGCGCCCCTCCTTAAAAATTTTTTTAAGACTACTGTACTCTGTGTTGCCTCTAGTTTGTTCACTGTTCTCTAATGTAAGAAAAAATATATGAAACAATAATATCCTCCTGTTTCAAACTCCATTTTTAAAGTTTTTAGCTTTAGTAAATCAAGAAATAATCAAATATGATCTACAGAAAACCTATGATCATCGTTGGGTGCGTTGCTTTCTTCCTGAAAGTTAACAGAAACTAGGAACGATACTGACCCAAGATCTTCAGCTCCGCATTTGCATAAATGGCTCCATGTGCGTTTTCTGCTATGCACTGGTACATGCCAGCATTTTCAAAAGTCACATCATACAGTCTCAATTCCCCTTTATGATACTGAAAAGAACACAAAGTAAAATTCATTTCCTTGATAAACTTTAATATAAATGTTTTATTTAGGTTTGGGCTTGTTTGGCTTTTCACTTAGATACATTATTTTGCCCCCACTGTGAACTAAGATGAATATAGTCGTTTTTTCATGGCATGGGAAAGTAAAACCCACTTACCATGCCCAGTGGCTCTTGTTCTATTCATCCTACTGAGCTGAGAGTCCACTTTTTCCCTCTTGGCCCAGCTGGGAGATTACAGAGGGAAAGTAGAGAAAGGCCCCGTGGCTGCTACTTATCCCTGGGGCTAAAGGTACAACCTTCCCTCTTCCCTCTGTTTCTGTGGGGTCAGGGAAACAGTGGCCAAAAAAAAAAGAGGACAATATCAGGTAGTAGAGATGGATGAGTAGGAAGAAGGGTAAAATGTGGAACAAAGGGAAAAATAAGGAGAGAGAAAGAAAGAGAGAAGGTAGACATAAGATTGCAGAAAGTTGATCAAAGTGAAAGAAGATACTTTACGCTCACTTTCTTGTTTGCCTTCTTTAGAAGACGTTTTTTAAAATTATTATTATTTCAGGGCCCAAACACCCTTACTCTGTTGACTCTCTTGGTAAATTTATCCCAGGACCACTGGACATGTTGCATGAACATGGAATCAAGAACTGCAAAACAACGGAACACACATACCGCATATCCATTCTTCAGCCATCGGATTGTAGGGATGGGCTTCCCAGTGGCCACACAAGGCCAGTAGAGATCACTGCCTATATCCACCTCTGTGTCATTGATATGTTCTACCCACTCAGGAAATGCTGAAAGAGGAAAGAATAGTGTGAATGTCAAATGCAAATCTCAATATTCATAATAATCTCAAGAATACAAAAATCACATTTAGTTGACTTTCTGGAGAATACATCAGATATCGCATATGCCTTCAAGTCAGTGTTAGAGCCTAGGTCTGCAGGTAAACTTTACCCTATACTGTTAGAACATGAGGTAACCATTACTTAATTCGTAATTATTTTTCTTTGTGAACCATGTTTTGTTAGAAAGCTAATTCATGAATAACACTAAAGTAGTTGATCTTTTTCTTATAACTTAAATATTTCAAAATGACAATTGAGGTTTTAAAGAATTATGTCTTCATTGACTATGACACTATGGCTTCCCTTTGAGAATAAAAAATCAATTTTTTTTCCATTCCCTCAGGTAGCCTCCTTTTGATGTAACTGTCAGCTAGCGGCCACTGTCATATCTTACTGTGGGATTAGAGAAACGACTTGATCACGTAAGTATTCTTTCAATATTAGAAACTACATACAGTACTGCAATTGCGAAAACCCTTGCTTGCGTGAAACCAATGATCTGATTTTCTGGTACCTAAAGAAAAATGTTGGGTATTTCCCAAAAGAAAATATATTTCTGGAGAGCAAGCAAATGAACAATGTGATAATCTTTTTGAGCATTTAAGTTATTTAAGTTAAATGCTTTAAATAAATGTAGGCAAACAAATTAACATAAAATACAGAAGAAGGTGGGGGGGGAGGGAATCCTGAATAGAGGGAATATCATAATTTCTTTGAAAAAGAAAACTTTGATATACATATTTTATGACAAAATTATATACATAACTTGTAGAAAGTATTTAATGCTTATAAATAAAAAAGAACATAAAACACTTTTATGATCACTGAACCCCATCAACTTTATATGTATATGTGTTTAACATATTTTCACTTATCATTACAGTTTTGTAACATATACATAGTTATAAAAATTAAATATTGATACGAATATTATGTTAATTGATAGAGGTTTTATTTTGTACGCAATCTTGGCAATAAAACAGGAATATGAGCACCTTCCCTGCCTTGGCCTCAAATGAGTGACACAAAATGTCACATTAAAAAAATACAATGAGAAGACTAAATAATTGAATCCACTTGATACATTCTATCTATGATTTAATTATATGACCTCCTGGTTGTTTGATTAGACCAAAAGGGAAAAAGTGAGTGTTCTTGATTAGTAAAGGAGAAATAACAGCTCCCTTAATAATATTCCCTAACAAATACCTGCTCGGTCACCTTGCTTCTTCTAAGGAATTAGATATTAGACCATTTAGAACTCTGCTGAGAACCAGGAATGCAGTTTTCTTAAGATGTATCAATAAAAAAGATCTGTAAGCTCTAGAAACCTGGTAGAGTGACAGCTTTATTTAACAAATATAAGAGTCTAAGCAGAATTTTCCTCACTTGAGGAGGCCAAACATGCGTATTTGATATGTATCAAGTGAATTGTATTGATGTACTGAATACACAAGTCTGGAGCTCAGAGGTGTCTGGGTCCGAATTTTTAGAGTGTAGAGCCTAATTAAAGCCATGATAATGAATGAAATCATAAACATCGTGAACGAAATTAAGAAGACTTTTAGAGACAAACCCTGATTGTTCCCGTGTTGAGAGGGCATGGAGTGAGGAGAATGCAGGTGGTGTGTGAGGACAAAGAGTAGGTTCCAGGTGGGGAGGGCACGCTTAATGGTGGTGACTGCTGCTATCAGATCAAGAAAGATACAGCTGAGAAGTGGCCATCTGCTTCAGCAACATGATGCTATTGAAGGCCATGGAAAGAAAGAGTCCAGCACAGAAGTAGGGACGAAAATTAAAAAAGAGTGCATTTAAAAAAGAAAATAATTGAAAACAACATTTTTAGAAAGTATAGATGGAATTTGTCAATATTTGTATTACGTTTTAGGGGAGACAAGAAGAAGCAGGCAGAGTTAAGAAGGAAAAGCAAGAGCCATTATACCCTGATGGGAATGATCCAGTGAAGAAAGAAGATTGCTTTTGCTGTGGGGAGAGGGAATTGTTGGAACAGCAGCCTTAAGTAAGTAGTAGGGTATAGGCAAGCACGTAGTGGAGGGGTTGACCTCAGATAGCAGCTGAATCTGTACCAAGAAGAGACAGGGTTAAAGATGCCAGCATTGGGTAGATGTGGGGTGAGAGCTTGTGAAAGTTCTAATTTGATCTTTCGTTTTCTCTGTGAAAGAAGCCAAGTTATCAGCTGAGCATAAGGTTGGAGGAGGAGATGTTAAGGGTTTAAAGGAAATTGTGAAAGCATGAGAAGATCATCTAGGAGAGTGGGATAAGTGGACCTAAAGTGGACCTTGGAAAGTGTAGTATAATTTCCAGGCAATGCTAAAGATCCACATGAAGCTAGTTATCATTAATTTAAAATGAACTTGTCAGTGTACTAGTGCTCATCGCGAGTCACAAATTCCTGGGTTCAGTCACTGTGAGGCAGAGAGCTAGATTTTAACAGGGTTAGCCTTTTAGAACGGTAGTAAGACAAAGTAGAGGGTGGAGAGTGTGCTGGGGGGTGTGCAGGGGAATAATAATTACTGATCACAGATTTAGGGAAGAGGTGGGTAGGGGTTAGGGGATGTGAAGGAAAGTTAAACCACTGTTAATTGATCATAGCCCCCGGTAGAGTCTCAGGGTATTAGAGGGACTGAACTAGAAAGATAAGAGGTAGTGGTTAGTTAAAGAAATGTGTGAGGCTGAGATTCTAAAGGGATTGTACTTTTTGGTAACAATAAGGTGTAAAGCGTAGACATGGGACTGGGCTGCTGAGGTAGATTAAAGGACGAGATGCTAGAGAAGAGGAGTTCAACAGAACAGAGAGGCAAAACTACTATTAAAAAAATCAGTCTAAGTTGACTTTGATGTCACTAAGAATGTCAAGAGTAGTGTTCTAGTTTGTAAGAACTGCCAAGAATAGAAACTTTAAAGAAACAAGGGGAGATGGTCCAGATAGATTGTTAACTGGATATTTAAAGGAAAAAAAAGGAAGATAGCTTGAAATGGTGTGAGAAACGAGAAGAGCAATTATATTACAAGTCAAAGGAGATGAGAACTGTGGGAGAAAAATTAGCCACTACTTGAGAGGAAGCAGTGTCTTTAAGAAAGAATCATGTTTTAGTTAGGGTGAGAAGTTCAGAGTAGATGTTATGTAGAAGTTGAGAATAAGGGGATTGTCACGATGCAGTCTGTGTGTTGTAGAAAGCATGGGGCAAAGTTTCAGAAGTTGGGGATAGGGAAAAGATGGAGACAGAGAAGGACACATGCAGAGCTGTGTGGGTATTAAAGTTCAGGTGATGAGGGAGGCCTAGAGGCCATGGCTTTCTATGCCAAGAGAAACAAACAGGGTAAAGGCGAGATGAGCCTAATCCTGCTGGATTCAATAAGATGAAGGTAGTGAGGATGCTTGTACTAGGCCAATAGAGGCATTTACTTTCTCCCTGGGCTCTGAGTAGAGGCCATAAGCTGTCTCCTCATTCTGGTATTCCAGTTTGGCTAGGCGACATCTCCTGTTTTTCCTATCATCTATATACTCAGTGTAGCAAAGGTGCCCCTCACCGTACACTTTATTGCTATCCTATGTAAATTCCCATAATGCACTCATACTCTTCTTTATAACTATGTATGTTTATGTGTGTGGAAGTGTACATTAATTTCCTATGTATACTTGTGTTAATCTGGAGGTTTTGTATAGAGTATGAATACAGTATGAATACCTTAAGGACAGAGAGAATATTTCTCTTATCTACTTCTCCTTGTTCCAGTCATACTGTGTGCCTCTAAGTTGACACTAAGTGTATGCTTATCCTTTAAATGAATGGTCTTATTGAAATCCTGGACATTACTCTGTTGTAACACCTAAGTTTTATATTGTGGAACATTATAGAGATGACTGCAGTCTGAAAAGTTTCAAGTGTTCCCTAAAAAACAATATTCTTCTCTCCTAATATAAGTTTATTTCAGTGTGTCTGAGCCAAACACTTGTGCCAAGAAAATTGTGTCAAAAAAAAAAAAAATTTCCTTAGCGCAGTGGTTCTCAGACTGTGGTTCCTGGCCTGGTAGCACTTGCACTTCCTTGTTAGGGACCTTGTTAGAAAGAAAAATCTTGGGCCCCAAATAGAACTTGTAACTCAGAAACTCTGGGAAGCTACTATGCATGTTTTAATAAGCCCTCCAGGTGATTTTGAAGCATATACAAGTTTGCGAGCCAGTGGCTTGGACCAAGTCATCATGCACCATTTCTTCTACAAATAAAAAAGGTATTGGAAAAAAAGAAGAATGAAGGGAATATGCAAGTTACATTTATTGTATTTGTTGAAAATTTTCAAGGGAAACTACTACCAATCCATTGATGTTGGTATGATAATAATAGTATAAGCCATATTTGAGACTTAATTAGACATAAGATAAATATTTTCTTTTTTTGCATAATGTACAATACATCACTGTTTTTATTTTTTCATTTTTATTTTTATTTTTTTTTAAGATTTTATTTATTTGACAGAGAGGTCACAAGTAGGCAGAGAGGCGGGCAGAGAGAGGAGGAAGCAGGCTCCCTGCTGAGCAGAGAGCCCGATGCGGGCCTCGATCCCAGAACCTTGAGATCATAACCTGAGCCGAAAGCAGAGGCTTTAACTCACTGAGCCACCCAGGTGCCCCTACAGCACTATTTTTAAACTATTATTCATTATATGTTCACTTTTTGAGGATGGAAATGGCTATAAATAAGATATTGATGTAATTTATAAAAATTAAAATAACATGTCTACCTTGAACATAAATTCTTGCCTGGTGTTTATCCTTTCCTCTATTGTTCTCAGCCTCACATTCATATGTGCCTTCATCTTCTAGTTGAATATTGAAGATCTTGAGGACAGCCCCAGAGGTGCTGATCTCAGCAGTACTTGGCATTGGTTCTAGGACCTTCCGCCATCGGATATCAGGAACAGGACTTTAAACAGGAAATAACAAAAGCTAAGGGTCCACATTTCAAAATCAATTACTTTGTTAGTATACACCTAAACAATTACACCATTTATTTCCTAAAATGGTACAAAAATTAATATATTTCTACATATATTAATAAAAAGTATAAGCATACTTACTTGCCAAGTGCAAAACACTCTAACGTCACATTTTGGCCCATCAGTGCATAGATGTCCTTGAACTGAACTACGATATCAGCAGGATATGGTTTTGTTGTTCCTAATATTAAGAGAAATACAACCACCGAGTAATTATTAGGCAGAATAAATAGAGTTTTTTAATATTGTGACTTTTATAGAATTCTTTCAATATGCAAAGCATTTCTCTGTACAAGTACTGGAGATAATCTGATCATAACACAATGTAAAGATCTGTTTATGCACAGTATGTATATAGCATAAATTTCATGAAGCATTTCCAATCATACTGGCTCATTCTGATAGCTATGTAACTAATTGGACCCAAATCTTCACAAAAAAATCCAAGATGTCTTTAGAGAGCATCAAACATGTATAAAACATTGTGCTAGGTGTTACATGGGACTCAGGACAGAAGAGAAACAAGAAAGTAAATGAGGGAGAAGAAAGGAAGGAAGAGAGAAGAGTGGAAATGAAAGAGGATAGGCAAGAAAAGAAAGAGAATAGAAGAAAGATGTGCATATGGAGATAAAGGGGATATGAAGGCAAAAGGGAAATGAGTTGAAAAGATGGAAGTAGAGAGGGAATGAAGAGTGCTTATTTAACCATTTCTGGGCTCATCAATATAGTTATTTTATTGAATTTATTGAGCACATCTCTACTGCAAGGTATATTATTCCCTTAATCTTGGAGGGGAAGAAACAGGCTCAGAAAGGTGAAATACATTAAGATTACAGTGCGAATATGTATTTTACAGTGTATGACACCTGAGAGACAAACAGATACAACATGCCCTAAAATACAAGCCAAAATGAAAATAAATGGTCTGGAAGAGTGGCAGCTAAGGAGGACTGCTGAATATGGAGGGGCTATGGGAATTTCAGGCAAGAAGAGCATGTGAATTCACCAGACCAGTTCAGGTGGAGGAAACAGTATATTATGACAAAGCTCCAGGAGTATGAAGGGGATTTTTTTTAAGTCTAGGAATTCAAGTGATGTCAAAGTATATTCAGTTGAAGATGAGCTTGAAGTTATTATCTAGAAGGCTTGAAATTGTGACATGAAACATTTTGAGGCTAATTTTCTCAATGGGTAACTACTGCTGGGTTTTGGTAAGAGAAGTAATATGAATATCACCTTGCTTGAAGTAGAAAAACTTGTCAGAAGTTTTAAAGAATGGGACATGGAGAAGAGAAATATAGAAGAAAGTCTAACAGAAACTAGGTCATTACTTCATGCAAAGCAGATGGGGCTTGAACAGTGGGAACAAAAAGGAAAGAACTGATCCAAGTTGTCTTTAAGAGGCAGAATCAACAAGACTGCCCTTTGGGTCAATATTTTCTGGAGGTGTACATCAAAGATCCAATTAATCAGAATCACCTGGGATGCTTGCTGAACCTACAAATTCCTGGGTCACATCGCAGACATGCTGAATCAGTATTAATGGGTTCCAAAGTTCTGCAAATTTCCCAAGTGCTTACATACTAACTAGGGACCACTGGATTAGCTGTCTGGAGGATGAGGAAGAGAGTTGACAATTAAAAATGCTATCCAGAGTTAGAAATATGACAATATCTCATATGAGACAAAGAACACCAGAAGTTTCAGTGATGAGATGAGATGACAGATATATCTGGAACATTTTGAGCTTAACATTCCCAAGAACCTTCTGTATGACAAGTCCACGAGGTAGATAAAATTAAGTCTTAAACAAAGAGAAAAGTTTTGGAGATAAGAATGTAGAGTCATCCCATAGGGATGCTATTGAAAAGGTGTATGATGTTGAAGGGTACTGAGGCAGGTGGGAGATAAAGGAAGGGCAGGAGTTGGGAATTTAGGAAAAGAAAGAAAAGTTCAAGAGAGGCGTAGGAGATCTACAGTGTCGAAGTTCATACAGAACCAGAACTGAAAATTGTCCTTAGGATTTAGCAAAAAAGAAGTCATCAAAATTGTCTGCATTGAAGATAAAGTATGGAGGAGAGTTTGAAGATACAGAAAAAGGCAGAAAATAAGTGATATAGAGAAGTCCCTAAATGAATCAAATGGTAAATGAACCAATGCAACTAGAGGAATTAACTAGAACAGGAGGAGAAATACTTCCTCAACAGAGATAATAACAAGATATAAGTAGAAGAGATGAATTTCTGGAGTAGAGTAGGAAAGAAACTAAAGGAAGTTTTTAACTGATGACTCCTTGTAATTCTATAAAGTAGTAGATGAGAACATCTCCCAAGGTTGTGGAGAGACAAAAGAGCCAGAAGTCAAAAAATATTTATTGAATTCCAACCACATGACCACAATCAAGAAGAGTAGTAAAAATGGAATCACAGTGATATGACATTTTCCCCACTGTAATACCCTACTTAGAGTGGAGGCAGGAACCAAACCTAAGTCTGTGAACAACAAAACCTAGTATTTTTTCAGAAACCTGAACTCACTGATATGAGTAGTAATAGCAGGACTGTGACAAAAACAATGTGAAGTAAGCAAATATATTGAAATCTGATTCTCTTAGGAAAAGAATGCGTAAAAAAGGGAATGTAGTTCAATTAGAATCTTAGAAAAGCCACTCAGGTCTGTCAGTGATCATCAAATATGATGTACTATATGTTAGCTAACTGAACATAATAAAAAACATAATAAAAAATAAAATAAAACATCTACATAAATATGTAAATAAAATATTTTTATGAAATAAAAAATATGGCACCTATGCTACTTATTTATAGTAGAAAAGCAATTTATATACTTATATGCTACATATAAATAGTTCCTTAAAAATATCAAAATAATACAACTGCATTTTTCCCCCAATTCTGTAAACACTATAGTTTATTTTGATCTAAACAATTGTTCTCTTCCATGAAGTTACTGTGGACATGAAAAAAAGCAGGGACCAGTGACTCTCACTATAACTAATATATGGATATTTGGCTCTAAATCAGAACCCTATGCCTTCTCTGAACTAGAGGAAACCAGTCCAAACTCAACCATTCTTAGGGCACTTTTATCATGAAAATCTCCAGCAAAAAAACGAAGGAATGACCAAGACTTCCAAAGTGTGTATCTTCTTTTTTTTTTTTTCTTTAAGATTTTATTTATTTATTTGACAGAGAGAAATACAGCCAGAGAGGGAACACAAGCAGGGGGAGTGAGAGAGGGAGAAGCAGGCTTCCCGCTGAGCAGGGAGCCCGATGTGGGACTCGATCCCAGGTCTCCGGGATCATGACCTGAGCCGAAGGCAGCCGCTTAATCAACTGAGCCACCCAGGTGCCCCCAAAGTGTGTATCTTCTGTTTGCCCTGAGTAGCCAGCTAGTCTTTCCACTGAGTACTGCTTTTCGTCTCTATAATACTCCATAAACGCACAACCTGCAAAAACACTGTGTAACAAATAAAATACTCACGTTCAGGTAGTGGAATGAGTGGGATAAATTTGCTGAACACGCTCTTTGTAATAGAAGGACTGGATACAAAGCAGGAATAATTGCCTTTGTCTGATGCCTCGACATTTGCAATGTAGAGATTTCCATTTGTTTGAGACACAAATCTTCGTTTATCCATTGTGATAAACACAGGAAATTCATTTAGAAGCCAGCGGTAGCTAAGATCATCTGGAAGGAAATATTGCCTTCTAAATATTAAATTCTTCACCAAAAGCAAAAATTTAATTTTCTAGGAACAAGCTAGGGCATAATCTAATCTAGGCTATTGTAGAACAATTGGAAGCAAACCAAGACAAATAGTGCAAATGTGCCAAAGCTGCCATATTTTGAGGGGACATAAGCATGGTGCTAGGCAATTTTATTTATCTTTTTCTCTTAATTATTTTATGGCCTATTGGTATTCTAATGGTTTCGCTGATGGTCTAAATGAAACTCAGAACGGTTAAATGTTTTGCTTAGAATTTCATAATTGGTAAGTAGAATTGGAATTTTTAATCTAAGTCTGAGAATTCCAAAACTCATTACCCATCTTCCTTACTGCATTTTAAAAAAAGTGAAGATTGCTAACCACACTGTGTCTTTATATCTTTTTTTCTTTTATACTCCCATTTTGAATTACAGATTTAGAGTTTCCCTAAAGTCTTTTATTAAAATAGTAGCCAGACCCATCTTTCCATAACTTAAGCAATGCCATGTGACCCCTCAGGTCAAAGCCCCAAAGTAAATCTCACTCAAGTTAAAGCCAGGGTAATTACTATGAATTATAAGGTCCTATGTGGTATAGCTCTTGTATCTCTCCAGTTTCATTTCCTATTACCTTCTATCTTACGCACTCTATTCCAGCCACTCTGGCTTCCTTGGTCTTCCTTGATAGTTCTATCTCATGCCTTGGTTGCATCTGCCCAGTATGTCCTTCCCTCACACATCTGCACTGTTAGCGTCTTCTTTTCTTTCAGAACTTTATTCAAAGTTACCTTCACAGCATTGTCCTTTATGAAAGTTCAGCCAGCCCTTTAACACTAACTCTTCCCCCTTCCCTGCCCGTTTCTCTTCCTAGTGCTTACCTACCAATATCTAGACCTGTTAACTCTATATCTTGTATATCGGCTGTCTCTGCCGGTAACAAATATCTGAGGGCAGGTGGATTTTTGTCTTTCATTCACTGAGGTATTCTTGTGGCATAAACAATGTTTGGTACACATAATTGTGTAACAAGTGCTCACAGGGAGTTTGTTGAATGAATGAGCAATGAAATGAAGCCTATCCAGTGCTGAATGTAGTCAAATGTAGTCATTGACTATTTATGATCACTTACTTTGTGGGAAATGCTATGGAGATGAGGCGATTTTTTCCCCATAGTTTCAGCAGTTCTTTGAAGAAAAAGACTATTCTCTCACTGAAATGTCATTACAACATTTTGAATTTTGTGTTCCTCCTATATTTACCATTTAATAGTCTTTCTCTTGTTTTATTGGAAAGAAAATTACTGACATTTGATAAATAAACAACCAGAATTTATAAACATAAAATTGGAATAGAATACATATAAATGAGTATATATAATTATATACATAAAGCATGCATTTTATGATGTGCATTATATATTTTATGATATGCATTTACATATGTTCACCTTTCTCTATATATCTTCAATATATTTCATACATAATGGTTTATAACAGCCTGATCTTTATGGGGTCTTTAAAGTCAAATTTATGACATAATATTAGAACTCTAAGAATATAAAACATTATTTTTTCATTGTGAAAAGTAGTATTTACACATTATTTCAAGAAGATATTGGATAAATAAAACAAGTAAAAATTAATGAAAGTATATAAGGTGTTTATCTTTCAATTAGTTAGCACTCTGGTGGCTTTTATTTAAGCTATATCAAATTACAGAAAACACATAGTCAAAGGTTGAACCTGCTACCGATGACACTCAATTGTAAATTGGATGATTATTCTTGCAGCTAGATGCTCCTAAATAGATTAATAATTTATTATATCTTTATTCTTTTCTAGCATTTATATAATTCACAGAATATTGTGGATGTAGTGTTTTTAATGAAATGATGGACTAATTATATATCACTCCTTGGCACTGCTCTATTTTAAAAATAATTGGAAGAAATCTATCATATTTTCTCCTGTGTAACAGGAATGTTAATGAGGACACAATCTAACATATATGTTATTTATAAACCAAAATGATTACAGATCTTTGGAATTAGGGCCAAGTGACTCAAGAGTCTGGAAGTGTCTCTAACAATTTGTAAGCCATGCATTACAAGGCTGGGCAAATATTGAGTCTTATTTAATCATAAATGTACCATTATTGTTTAGAAAATTAAATGTAGCCATTCATTAAATAGATGAATATAGGCACAGAGGAACTTTAAATTTACCTGGAAAATGGTATGGAGGATCGCAGAGAAGCACCATTCCCTTCCCTTCTTTCACCCTGACCTCAGGACGCTCCTCAGGTGGGAAAGGGTCAAGATCTAATTATGAAAGCAAAAAGGAAAATATTCACTCTGTAGTCAATACAAAAATATTTTCATTAGAGTTTATCTTTCATCTCCTAATTCACTGTTGGATATGATACTTCTCAGTTGGTGTGGTGGAACCTATGAAAGTCAATTCCCTATTTTCATGCGGCAACTTCTATGGAAAATGCCCCTGTGATGGATATTGGTAGCAGTCTGCGTAAGGATTCTGACAACCCTAAAAATGACAATATCCTCAACTTTTTCTTCAGGTTTAGGACGACTCTCACTAAGGGTATCTGAAAATACAATGGACTCAGCCCAAACCAGGAATCTACCAAAGAAGTAAGTAAAGAGGAGTGACTTGGAGGAACAGACTCATTTGAAAAGTATGTTTCTCTTCCTGAGGGGTGACTCGAATGTGGTAAAAGGATAAGGATGAAAAGTAGGATCCTACTTTTTATGATGAATGTCACCAATTTTTTCCTCCTTTTCAGATTCTGAGTTTTCCTGAGTCTCATTTCCTTCATTCTTTTCTTTTTTTGTAGAATTCACATTTTGCTTGGTTTCATGATACTCTACTATTTGATTCTTCATTTGCTTTACTGGAGCTCATTCTGTTTCAACCCTGCCTCTTTTTCTATTTCTTATTTGCTATCAGTACTCAAATAATAGAATCGAATTTTTACTTCTCTAAATATATCTCTATCTCTGAAAAGTCATCATTCTAATTGTGACCTTTTTGCAGAGAGTCCTTCAGATCTACATCTCTAATCCCGATGCTTCACTTGAATGCAACCCTATCCTCAAATACTCAGTTGACATTTTCAACAACAATAACTTAATGTCACCATAACCTCTGCATGTGAAGCCATCATTTCAGTGCTTCTTCCCAACCTTGAAATTAGTTTTACTTGCTCCCATTCTATTTTTAAAGAGAGGAGAATGTTTCTGGCCTTTCATTCAACTTTCATTTAAAAAATGTTGAGGGGGGGAAAATAAAAAATATTTAGGGGGCACCTGGGTGGCTCAGTCATTAAGTGTCTGCCCTTGGCTCAGGTCGTGATCATGATCCCAGTGTCCTGGGATCGAGCCTGGCATCGAGCTCCTCATTGGGCTCCCTGCTTGGCGAGAAGCCTGCCTCTCCCTCTTCCACTTCCCCTGCTTGTGTTCCCTCTCTCGCTGTGTCTCTTCTGTCAAATAAATAAATAAAAATCTTTAAAAAAAATTTTAGGGTCTTTTTTTTCTTCAGTGCAATGCAATCTATTCTTCAAGGATTGTCTTTATTTACATTCACATTGTCACCACATTAATTGAATCTGACTGCTCCCTCCTTGCCGGTTATCACTGCCACATGGGTTCTCTAAACATCAATTTCATCTTGTAATCCATTTTGCAAAAGATTTAAGTGCTGACTTATAAAATTGCACACTGGAGATCATCTAATCCAACTCCTCTTTCAATGCACAATTTTCTTCTAGAATAGCTTCTAACTTTATGTTTAGTGCAAGGTTTCCAAAAATATTTTTTATGACAGCCTTCGTAAGGAGGAATTTTAACTTAAACTTAAAATAATTTGATTAGTTTAATTTAATTTATTCCTAATAAGGTAAATTACATACTATGGACTAAGATTCTGTCAGGTAGAGTCAAGCTTTAGAGAACACAACAGTAACATTATAATAAAAAAGAAAAAGAAAGAGAGAGAGAAAGAATGCATGGCTTAACACTTCCACTGATGTTAGTTACTCAAGATCCTTCAGAACACAGTCTTAGTTTATTTTCCCGTACCCTCCAGATGCTTTCTTCTCTTGAAATTTTTTTCTCCACACAGTTAACGCCCACTGACTATATAGGGCCCCCTCCATCTATGGACCTTTTCTCTCATTTTCTTTTCATTTTGATTTTTCTTCTTGTTGAACTCATGATAACATTCCATTTTTACTTCACCTAGACACACTGGACTTTGTTAAGGGTACAATTACTTACATCCAAAGCTCAGGGTTGCTTCTGTGCTTCTGACCATCCCATAGTTATTTGATGCTAAGCAGTAATATATTCCAGCATCTTTCTGTTTGTCAGGGTTGTTGATAACAAGGTTTCCACCTACCATGCTGTACCGATCACTGGTCAGATCAATATCCCCATTATTCATTCTCCATCTATGAGAGAGAAAAACAAATGTCAGATCAAAGGTCAGGAGGTCTTCAAGCAGCAATACTGGCCTAATATCATCCTAAAATAATATGAGTACAGCTCCATGTGAAATCAGATGATTACGTTGATGACTCAGGGTGATATTTCTTCATACCCTATAATTCTGAGTCTCTGGGCTCATGATTTATAATTTAGTTCAAGCACAGAAAAGTAAATGTTCAAGTGCATGAAATATGTTCTTTTTACTCATGAGGCACCAGAAAGGACAAATATTTTGTTGAATTTTGCTACATTAATTGGTTTCTTAGCAGATATGCATAGATTATAAACGATAACCTTCTATGTATGTACTAGGTAGATTCATGCATATCTAAATGTGTTGCGTAAAACAGTAAAAGCTAGCAAAAGTAAAATATAAAATATCAGTACCTGATTCTAAATATCAAAATAAATTCTCAATAAAATTAATTGAAGTCAGGGTTCTACTCAGTCAATGTCACACTCTGACCACTAGAGGTCAATCACACAACTTGAAAATTGTAAGAATAAATTGGATCTTTTGTTTGCAAGCCTGCAATATAATATTGCAGATATATTTAAAGGGATTGTGTTATAAATAAATCGACTAAAAACAGGACTCTAACTTTCTTGGTGAGATGATGAGAAGGATAAATGTAGAAAATAGTTTTCAATTAAGCTGACCATATATGTATTGTACTTATTCTGTTATCAGGATTCATGTCTTCTGCAATGTCAAATAGTGTGCTGTGGCCTCATGGCTCATGGCCTTGCACACTTCTGATCAGGGTCAGAATCTTATCCATAAAAGCCTAATGATTTTAGATGACTTTTATTAAATCAAATTACTGGAATATCTTTAGTTTTATTTTTTATAATGTAGGATGTAATTTAAAAGCAAACATAGAAAACTATGCTTTTGCATTTTGAAAACCTACCTAACCCAATGAGTATCTTTTCCTCCTCCCCACAGTTGATGGCAATATTGGCTTTGCTTGAATAATTCAATGTCAAGTTGCTTAGCATTTGCCAAGGAAATGGGTTTCCCTGTTGAGCAATGCCAATTGTTATGCTGTTGTTGATTTGTTGTTTTTTTTCCATTATGTAGACTTCAAATTTTTATCTATTGCATTAACTCCTCTCTGGTGGATTTGATTTTGCCTTTGACTAAATTTTGCTGTGTTTGGGCAAGCTCACTAGTTTATTTTTAGGAATGTATACCTTTCAGAGTTTTGAATGCAATTTTGTTAACATTCTCATGATTTGAGGGTCAACACAAGATAATAAAAGCTTCAAGGCTGATAAGTAGAAGGTAAAGTTCCATATTCTACCTTTCAGGGTATTGCCATGAATAAGAAATTATCACAGAACATGCCGTAAATATAAAACTACTGTGTGAATGACACATTGCATGATTACCAAGGTTAGTATGGCTTGTTCTGAATATTAAGTAAAGTTTTAAAACTTCAAATGTTCTTTTCCATCAGACAGGCTGCATCATGACCTGAATTCTTTCCCTTTTTTTTCCTCTGTCAAATGCAGACTGCCTTCATAACAGAATTAAACATCTGCTTCTCCTTTCCAGCTCTCTACATTAATGTGTAGATAACCAGGCCACACTCGTCCGGGGGACTTCAGTGCTGGTGCAACCTATGGAAGGGAGTTAGTGAATGTATTTGTCAAGCCAAGTTTGGCCTTCTTATTTTATGTTTTAAATTTTGGTGAGAACATTTAATACTAGAGCACTTATGTGAGGTATCTAAAATAGTCAAACTGTAGAAGCAAAGAATAGAATGGTGGTTGCCAGGGACTAGAGAAAAGGGGGAAAGGTAGTTGCTAATGAATGTGTATAAAATTTTAGTCACACAAAGCTTTGCTTCTTTTTTTAAATTAACATGTAATGTATTATTTGCTTCAGGGGTACAGGCCTGTGAATCATCAGTCTTATGAGTCTGTAGGGTAGGGTCGGGTAGGCACAGCAGGAAGCACCCATTCCTACAACACTATCTGAGAATAGTCTCTTCTGCTTTGTTGCCTCCATTCCAGGCTCTAGACTGATTTGCTGTTTCCATGTATGAATGTCAAGGGCAAGGTGTCACAAAATAAGTATCACTGAAATAGCTTTTGAGATCACTGAAATAGCTTTTGAGATGTTATCAACCTATCTAGATAGATACATACTGAAAAAATTATATGTTTCTTTGAAAGCCATAAAACCTGTGTTGTGCTTTGGACCTGGATCTGTGATTTACTAACTCTGGAGCAAGTCAATTTACTTATTCATTATTCAGCCTCTTCTCCTATAAAATTATGTGCTTGGATTAGATCTCCTCTATAGATCCTATTACTTAAACTATTCCATGTTCATAACTATGTATATAAACTCCCATTATGTGTGGCTCCAGGGTAGAAACAAGTCTAGCCTACCAAATACTTTCAAAATAAATGTATTACTTATAATCTATAAAAAAGCTATTTTACTTTGCATTCCCATGCATGAAATTGAAACAATAAAAATAATTTCAAAGGGATAGTGTTTTTGTATCTAAATCCATATTTTATTTTAAGAATAATTTTATGATTTAGCCCAGAGACTAGTGAGAGTCTCTTGAACTCAAGAGAAAAATGAGTTCAATTAGGATTAAATTTATATATACTGTCATAACTTTTTATAACACTAGAAAGTTGTTTTTCTATTGAGAAAAAAATACTATGAAAATCAATCCTGTTGAATGACAACCTTCAATTAAGTTAGCTGACAATGACACACTAGAATCCCAATTTCCCCATCAATCACTGTGTTGTCTTCATGGAACCAATTCACAGGTGAAACTCAAATCCATTAGTGTTTGGTTAATTTTTTAATCTTATTCTTTGTATCAGACTAGAAACTGTTAGCATACTTTTCTGAACCATCTGAAGCAGAAAAACTCATTGTTACCTTTTATAAAGTCATTTTTTATAACATAAACATATCCCCCCCAAAAAACCTGAAGAGATATATTATATAGATTATCTAATTTTAAGAAATTTTCTGTATTGCCTGGAATATAGATTTGAGACCACTGGGAAAAAGTGGTGCTTTCTAGATTTATATATGTAAGCTTTCTAAATGTAATTGATATAGGAATGTTATCTATTATATGTGAGTACAAGTTAACCAGGTTGATGTAATAAGAACATTTTATCCTCAAATGTGTATATTTATATTGTGCATGACTTTCATATAACCTTGTATTGTGCTTAATAGCATGATCACCATTTGACAATTTTTGTCACATGGATACTATCAAATAGCATTAACATTATCTGTGCAGAAAAGAGGGAGTAGATTCTTTGCACATATTCAAGAAAACCTACTACCAATTTGGGCATTAAACAACTCTATTTTAATAACTTACATGCCAATATTTTTTCAATATCTCTGCATTTTGTTAACAACCTTATATTATAGCTTTCTCTATCAGTACAGGGTCTCAGATGCTCATCTGTAATCTAGTCTGACACTCCATTGTGAAAAGAGCAGTGAGGTACATTACTTGTAAACTGGGAAAGGGCTGGCTCGAGCCCTACAGTTTAATGAAACTTTTCCTTCTGGTGATTCCTCTGGATAAATGGTATTGATTGGCTGCTCCTCAAAAATTGGTCCAAATCCTTTATCTTCCTCAGAAACTAGAAGAAAAATAAAATTATTTTACATTGTGTTGTTTTGTAAGTCAAAGAAAATTTGGATACATTTAAAAGGGTTTTGGAAAAATGTTAGAAACATCAAATCTCCATTTCCATTTGAAACAAAGATATTTGCCTCCATAATCCTGAGGAAAACATTTAGGCGGTTTATTCAAAATTCTTCTCTGTCCATCCCTGATTATTTCTCCCGAGGCACCCAGTGTTGTCGTGCTTAACCACGTATACAGCCCCTTAAACAGGTCGGCCTTCACGTCCCTGAGACTTCACAACATGTTTTCCCCTTTCTGGAATCACCATCTCATTTTTCTCCTCGTATCAAAATGCAAACAGTCCTTTATGACCCAGCCAGAGTTAGTTCCTTCAGAAAGCTACCTCACACCCCTCCTGGCTGTGGCTGGTCTTCATTTGTATGCGCACAACTTCTCACACAGCTTAGGGTACTTAGCACACCTTCTGTGATTCTTGGTACAGTTGTCTGTTCCGTGACTCAGCAAATGCTTGGAACCGGTGGCTGTGTCCGTATCTCCCCAGCCAGCTGTCAAGCAATCTAGAGCACACTAGGTGCTTAATGGTTTTTTAATAAGAGAATGGATGAATATCTAGAAGCTCTGGGGAAATGAGCCTCTTATTTTATTTTTTTCTAAACACATGACCAGCACCTGTACTCAGTAACATCTAGAACAGTCAAAAAACAAATGATTGGGGATCTGACCAACTGGTTCAGAATACATCACAAGCAGACTCAATTTGGGAAGCAGCTGTTTCTCTGGAAGGGAAGAGTGATGTTTCGCAGCAGGAAGAGGAGGAGAGAATCACTCAGATGACATCCATGCGGCAGCATTTACAGAGAAGAGTTAAGAGCCATATGCCCCACATGAATTAATACTAGCATGTGTGGCTAGGAAGGAGGATATTCTTACATAAGATCATTAAAATGTCTCTTCTAGAGCAAGGCTATGTTTCACTCCTCCAATTATTTTTTAAGAGAGAGTTTAAGGCAAACCAGAGATATTTTGTCTGCTGCGACAACAACCTTGAAGATCAGACTTTGTTCCAGCTTCCATTAATGAACTGTTTCATTATATCATTTAATTCTTGCCTCAGTACTGTTCACAGTACCTTTGGAAAAATTATTTAACTTCCAAGACACAGTAACACTCTTTACAAAATGAGAATAATAAAATCTGTTGCATTAGACACAGTGAGAATTATTTTGAGACAATGCATATAAGACCGTAGTGTACGGGGCTCATGGTCAGCATCAATAAATACAGATTCTGTCAATGTTCTTGTGAATTTGCCAATCCTTTCAAAATTTGATTTATATATCTTAGGCATATCTTATCATATGTGTGTGTATATATATGTATATGCGTATCAACTCATGAAATTTCTGAAATCAAGAGGCCATGTTTTACTCATTTTTGTTGTTCTGGTGTTATTTGTGTTTTATCAGCACATATTTGTATACATGTAGGTGTAGGTGATCAATAAAATCCTCATGTTAGTTTCTCCTAGTACAAAGTACTAATTTTTCTTTCCTTTCTTTCTTTTTTTGGTTATTCATGAGAAACACAGAGAGAGAGAGAGAGAGGGGCAGAGGCAGAGGGAGAAGCAGGCTGCCTGCTGAGCAGAAAATCTAATGCAGCACTTGATCCTAGGATCTCCAGGATCGTGACTCAGCCGAAGACAGACACTTAAGCATCTGAGCCACCCAGGCACCCCAAGTACTAATTTTTCTAAAGTTGCTTGAAATATTTAAAAGTGAGATGCCTCGTTTTTAGTTTGGAATTTGCTGAAATTGCCATTCAAGAATTTACAGACCTCGTGGCACCTGGGTGGCTCAGTTGGTTAAGCGACTACCTTCGACTCAGGTCATGATCCCAGAGACCTGGGATCGAGCCCCCTGCTGGGCAGGAAGCCTGCTTCTCCCTCTCTCACTCCCCCTGCTTGTGTTCCCTCTCTGGCTGTGTTTCTCTCTATCAAATAAATAAATAAAATCTTTAAAAATTTTTTTTACAGACTTCAGCTCATTCCCTATCACCATCCTAGTTCAGAGAGCAAATTACTAGATCAAAATCAAGGGAACCAGAGAAACTGAGATTTAGTTTCACCAATGCACTTCCCCGAACTGTTTTTTTATGCAAGCCATTTGTTCTAGGTAGAGCCAACATTTAAAAAAGAAAGAAATAGGCCCACATCCCCTAAAGACTCACAGGCCTGAAACAACCATTAATAAGATCACAAATGCGAGGTGTTCACAGAAGCCCTCAGCTAATGGTTTTGGAAGACCTGCTGTGAGCAGTGTTTAGTTCATATCCTTCTCAAAGCTGTAAAAGCCAAAGATGCATATAATCTTTTCTGCTTCACTTCTAATAATTCTCCGATGATGCCCAGTATTTCCTGGCCTTTTAGGGTAAAACCACACAGTAGGGGAAATGAAGAATGAATCCCAAATCACTGACAACTAGAGACTTTCACTTGGATGTCAGCTCTAGATTTTTCAATCTCTGGAAGAAATGACCTTGTACTTATCTATGATAAAAATCATATTCCATTTTTCTTTCCACTTGAACAACTTTATAAGCTCTTCCTTGAGTCTCTCCCAATTGCACAGCTTTTCTGATTGGAACAATTTAGTAACACCTGCTAATCTGGAGATGCTGTTGTTTCTTCTGAGTTCACATGACAATTTTTAAAAGACAAGCAGAGAAGTGTCATTTTATCAATATATTTAGATTCTCTTCTTGAAGACAAGATGACTTCTGTTCCTACTCTAACCCTAATCAATAACAATTCTAAAGTGAAAATTTTCAATTTTTAAAAAATTAAGTAGACGAGAAATTTAGAGGGTACAAATAAATATTATTTGCAGAAGTTTTAAGCTCAAAAATATCTTCTGAGTACATTGTATTTATATAAAAAGCTTGATGATGAGTTTTTAGACACAACACAAAAAAGCATAATTTACTAAAGTAAAAAAGAAAACAAGCTGGATTTTATTAAACAAATTGAGGCTTTTGGAAGGGAGGGGTGAGGGGATGGGTAAGCATGGTGGTGGGTATTGAGGAGGGCATGCAGCACTGGGTGTGGGGCACAAACAATAAATCTTGAAACACTGGAAAAGTAAAATTAAAAACAAAACAAAACAACAAAGTTATGTTCTATGAAAGACACTCAAGAGAATCTCGGGTGTTCAAGTTTAGAGGTTTTCCTTTAGGTCATCTCTAACTTGTATTCCACAAGCAGCAAATTGGAGAGACCTACAACTAACTAAATCCCTGTCTTATTGAGTAATAGGGATATATTGGTGATTGCACACTATTCCACAAAATTTGTGAAAGATCGTATTAGTTCAAACATCTTTAACATTATTGTATTTACAATGTAGAAATAGCTAGTCCCAGCCTGTCTAGCACTGGCCTCCACAGTGCCCTCTGGCAGAGCCATTAGAAAGGTAATAATCCTAAATTCTTCAATTTATAATTGCATTAGCTTTCTTGAAACAACTACTTTTATTACTCTGAAATAATTATGTTCATACCAAATTGGCTTCATTATTTAAAGTACTGTGTTGCGCCTTCAAATTCAACAAAGACATAAGCATACATCCATGTGAAGGTTGAGATTAGATGGACAGATTCACATATTTTAATTAAATGTATAGTCTTAAATATTTCACTTGATAGCAGCAATGAAATTTTCCACTGAAAATAATGGAATGCCACATAATAATAATGATGAGACTACATCTATTGCTAGACAATGTCTCAAGGGACATATGTAAAGATTAAACACTTTTTGGGTAAATTGGGTTGAAATTTACATGCCAAACTGGATATTTTAATGTCCTATGCTATTTTTGTTTCTTGTGACAAGTACTCTTCATAAATTATAGGTATATACTTCTTCATACTCTAGTTCCATCTGGCCTTTATAGGAAGAGAGAGTGAAACATTCAGGGGGTAAAAATACGAAGCTAATTTCCACCAAAATATTGGATTTATTTTTCACATCAAGAGAACAATGCATTTAAGATAGTTCCCTTGGCTCGTTCTCTGGTCAAAAAGCAGAATAGGATACACTTCACATCACAGTAGTACTTCTGGTATTATTTTATAAACATATGTTTCATGCTTTTGTAAAACATTCAGGCCTAAATAAAACAATATATTCCATTAGATGGCTTAGCAATTACTCCATATATTTTATTAGGGGAATGTATTTGGGCCCGTGAAAGATAAATTACTCAAAACAGGCTTTTGAATTGCATGTGTATGCTCAGTGAATCTCTGAGTGCTATCCTCATAACCCCCTTTGAAGACTATCTGAGCTCATCACTCTGTTCTCTCAGCTAGGGCACTTGGGTGAGGGAAAATAAATTTCTGGGAGAATACAAGGCTCAGAAAAGGATTCATTAATGCGAGCATTACACTCTCAGCCAACAGAAAACATGTCCATCTTACTGCTTTTTTCTACAGCTGTGGAAGTAATTAGATGATAAATTATGGTGCTTTGGATGTATTATGGGGTTACAGGGCACACAAAAATGAAATAGGTATTATGTTTCAGAAAAATCAGATTACTTTTCAAATACATGCCCTTTTTCTTACTGGGTAGTTTCTTCTAAAAAGGAGCACAAAATTATAGATGGCTTCTCCAGCTAATTAAAGACAGCATTTCAAATTACTCTTTCTTTTGATCTGCTCTTAATGCAAATTCACCAGTTTTCTACCACATAATGGTAATCTTTTGGAGAAGTAAGTGCATTTCTTAAATTTGATCACGAGGATGAACAGAAAGAATGAAATCATATAGGATTATTTGTTGTCAAATTTACAAATGTAAACGACAGGCAAAAACTATTACATTTTTCTGTACCATTCTCAGTTCCATCATTAACGTAATCGGTTTTTTTAATGTAAAATAGGATTACTTCACCTCTCACTATGTGGAGATGGTCCGCTGTAATCTTGCTATTCTATTTTATTTTAGAAGATTGAAAGTATAATTATGACTTGTACTTGAGAGATTTTTAAATTCATTTTATTTCTACTTTGAAACAAATTCTATTTCTCATTCTGTAATATGTCATCTCAATCTGTTAGTTAAAACAATTCTATATAAGTATGTTATAAGAAGAGTCTCAGGGGAAAAAAAACTATTAGAAAAAGAACAATGGCAAAAAAATTTGAATACAGTGTAACATAGGGATTTTTATAATATTTATAGTGTTACAATAATTATGGGATGGTGTGTGTTACAAGTCTCTTGAAACACCATAAATTCTGGGAGCAACTGGGTGGCTCAGTTGGTTAGGCAACTGCTTTCGGCTCAGGTCATGATCCTGGAGTCCTAGAATGGAGTCCCTCAGTTCGTTTCTCAGAGTCCACAGTCTCTCATGGTTCATCTCCTCCACCGATTTCCCCCAATCCACCTTTCCTTTCCTTCTCCTAATGTCCTCCATGTTACTCCTTATGCTCCACAAGTAAGTGAAACCATATAATTGATTTTCTCTGCTTGACTTGTTTCACTCAGCATAATCTCCTCCAGTAAAAAGGGAAGAAATTTTTAAGAGACATGGAAAAGAGCAGAGTTAGGTTTGATGATGTTTTTAATAAGCCTTGACATGCTTTATTATATTTATTTATTTATTTATTTATTTTTAAGATTGTATTTATTTGACAGAGAAAAACACAGCTAGAGAGGGAACACAAGCAGGGGGAGTGAGAGAGGGAGAAACAGGCTTCCTACTGAGCAGGGAGCCCGATGTGGGACTCATTCCCAGGTCTCTGAGATCATGACCTGAGCTGAAGACAGTCGCTTAACCAAGTGAGCCACCCAGGTGTCCTATACTTTATTTTTTGAACTAAAATATCTATGTGTTTTTAATGCATATATTTGATTTAAAAGCTAGGCACCTAGGCTATTATGATTATTATGTAGTAATAGTTAAAACTATTATATATCCAAGATATTATATTGGATAGAACTCTCCCATTCATAAGTAGGGGAAAAAAAACCTCAATTTATTTTTTTTAAAGATTTTATGAATTTATCTGACAGAGAGAAACACAGCGAGAGGGGGAACGCAAGCAGAGGGAGTGAGAGAGAGAGAAGCAGGCTTCCGGCCGAGCAGGTAGCCTGATGTGGAGCTCGATCCCGGGTCTCCAGGACCATGACCTGAGCTGAAGGCAGTCGCTTAACCAGCTGAGCCACCCAGGCGCGCCAGGTCTCTTGCTTTTAAAAAGAAATAGATATGGAGAAAAAAATACACCTCTTTCACTTGTAGATGTTATGTCTCCACATAGTATCTGCAGCAGCAGCACTATTTTCAATAGGTCAAGTAGAAAACCTGCAAGTTAACCACTGGGTTCACAATATGTACATCACTGGGGATATGGACAAGGCATTTTGGTTGAATGCTAGTGTGAAAGTCTGATTGCAGTAGGTTCAAAGGAAAATATGGGTCCGAGAATTAAAGACAGAAAGCACAGTCTATTTTTTTTGTAGTAATACTACGGAAAAGAAGAACAGATAAAGAGGATTAGCTATAGGGTATGAGGTTGGCAGAGAATGATTTTTTAAATGAGAGAACTTACTACAGAATGTTCATATGTTCATACGTCATAGCAACAATCCAGTAGAGGGAGAAACTGATGAGGAGACACGGGGAAATTGCTGGAGCAATGGACTTCAACAAACCAGATGGGACAGGAAAAGTGTACAGGTGTAGGGTTAGTGTGGTGACATCATGTATGAGACAAGCAGGAAGACAGAGGAGAGTAAACGTGGAAGTGTGAACTTGTGGAAATCATCTTTAGGTTGTCTCTAATACCTCTATGTAACAGGAAACAAAGTAGGATGTCAAGAAGCTGTTGGAGTTTTAAAGGAAGGGGAACAACTATAACATGATATAGGAAAACGAGAAAATGAATTCACGGGGCAAGAGGAGTGTGTTTGCTGGGCAGTACCAGCTGTTCGTTTGAAGATAATAGTTACGAATTTAACCTGACGTCAGTCAGCATACATGACGTTTTTTGGTGTTTGTTTTTTTTTTCTTAGTAACAGCTGGGTGGTCAAAAATTTTGGAAATACTTGGATATTTTACAACTCTTCTCTCATCAGAGATTCACAATACTTTTCTCTTAGTGTAATACTGTTATTCAAATTGCACTCCCACAAAAAGATATGTTGATGTCCTAATCCTTGATACATCAGAATAGGATCACATTTGGAAAGAGGATGTTTATAGAAGTAACCAAGTTAAAATGAGGTCATTAGGGAGGCCCTCATCCCATATAACTGGCAACCTTAAAAAAGGATAAATTCAGACACAGAGGCAGGCACAGGAGGAAAACATACATATGAAGACAGGTGGACAGTGGAGTCATGATGCACAAGCCAAAGAATGTCCAAGGCTACTCAGAGCTGGGAGAGGCAAGGAAGAAGCCTTCTCCTACAGGTTACAGAGGGAGCAAGCCTTCCTAACATCTTGTGATAGACGTCTGGCTTCCAGAACTATGAGACAATACATTTCTGTTGCTATAAGTCACGCAGTTTGAGGTACTTTATACAGCAGTGCAAGGAAGCAATACATGTATTATTCTTATTAGATGAGTAGTATACTCACCACATAAAGTTAATAATAAACTATTAAACTTTTATGAACTAGCCTTTCTCAAATTTATTTGACAGTAAGATCCTTTTAAATGTAATTCCTACTCACGTCCTACAGAATAAGCATTTTCATTCTTCTTTTTTAAAGATTTTATTTATTTGACAGAGAGAAAGACAGGCAGAGAGGGAACATAAGCAGAGGGAGCGAGAGAGGGAGAAGCAGGCTTCCCGCCTAGCAGGGAGCCCGATGTGGGACTCGATCCTGGGTCTCCGGGATCATGACCTGAGCCGAAGGCAGTCGCTGAACCAACTGAGCCACCCAGGCACCCCAGAATAAGCATTTTCCAAAATGCTTGGAGAAATAGAAATACTGACTTAATACAGCCCATATTTCTTTACCTCTGTACTTTTATTTGTTCCACTTCTTTTATTTGGAATTAGCTCCATTTCTAACTTTTGAAATACTTCAAGGACTCCCTTTCCTACTACCCCCAACATTAACTATTCCTTAATTGCTCAAAGTAAATCTTTTAAAATGTTCAGCATATTTTTTCATATAAATTTGTTGCCTACTTACTTATTTTGTTTCCTAGTGTATGGTAAGCTTCTTGAAGTCAAGGAACACATCTTTATATAGTGTACAGCAGTGATCGTAACTCACAAGGTGGAAAGAGAAGTGGCTTTGGCGGAATTCATGCTAAGACTTTCCTTTCCCACTATCCTCATGGTGACCTACAAGTGGAGGTTCTTCTGACCCATGTTAGCATGAATATCCTTGATGTGGCATGCAAGCTGTAACACTGGTTGCTCAGTGATTCTGTTCACTTTTGCATTCTCCTATCACCCTGCAGTGGCTTTTAAACGTTCTTGGTCTCAGTATGTTTACTGAGCACCTATTACATAGATTACTGTGTTAGAAGCTATCATCACATTCTTCCTTTTTAGTTCTCACAAGGATCCTGTGATTTTTACATATGGGGAAGTCAAGACTCATAAAAGGTGAATAATTTGTACAAGATTATATCGCTAGCGAATACTAGGTTGGATACGCACATCCAAGCTGTTCTTACTCTAGACTCTATTTCCTCCAGTATCCCATACTGCCTCTATTTTTGGCAAGAAATGTTCAGTGGTTGAAGCAGAATCTAAACTAGCAGAATTAATAGTTCTGTTTAATAAATCATAAACAATAAATTCTGCAACATCTTTGGAGTCCTAATTAAACTGAATCTTAAGGTTCTGAGGTGACTAACTTTAGTTCTATCTTTTCAGCAAAGCAAGAGGCTTTTAAAAGTAAGTTAGGTGTTTACAATATTTAAAATATTGCTTCAAAATTTAATTGCATAGAATTATTACATAGCATGCAGGAAAGATACAGGCCACATGGAATATTTTCGATCTGCTACAGTCCTCTAATAGCATATTTGTTTGTGGTGTATCCATTCAATTCATTCTGACGGTGACCCAGATAAACCACCTTACAAAATCCCCAAGTGATCTAACATTAACCATTTGCCTTTAAGTGTAGAGAGTTAATAGCTTAAAGTAGAGATGAAATATGTTTCACTTGAGAAAAGCTATTTTAAAAAACCCACCCTTTCATCAACTTACCTCCATGACCATATCTTCTGTACCATGTAAACTCTAGAAATAAAAGAAAAAGCAATTTTAATCCCACAGCAGCTTTCAAGTTGTGATTTCAAACATTAATCAAATAACTGAGATACTAGTTAATGAAATGACATTAGTGGCCTCTTACTATTGCAGCTGATGTATCATCCCATGTTTACAACTATTTATTTCATGTCTTTGCATCTTATAGTTGCATTAAAATTTGTGGTCAATACATAAATATGCACGTAATTGTGTTTGTGTGTATGATCCCTGTTGTTAAAGCAATGTCATTAAAATTCACAAGCATTTATGAAATTGTTTTATTTTATGAATTCTGAAGTCATAATATTAAAAAATACTCCCCAAAATAAAGTAACATTTTATTTCCTTAATAATAAACAAGAAATACAATGGGATGTCTAGCAGGTTCATCATTAAAACAATCAATGAGGATTGATAAATTAAGGATAAGATCCATCTATGTCTTGAATTTAATTACAACTCAACAAGGATTTACTGAGTAAGGTAATTGAGATGAAAGTTTTAGAAAAATTGTTTTTTAGAAAACATGCTGTTTTCAGATAAAAATATAATGCATCTCTCCCTGTAGGAAATATTTCTGAATCCTTACTTGCCTTTGAAAGATAGAGTTATAGTATTTGTCCTAAAACTAGAGTACTTTCAAAATTGCTTTGTTATTCTTAATGCCCTTAACACATTGTAGATTACTTTAAAATTGTTTTTCACAAGACTGACCAACCAGTAACAAAAATTAAATTAACATACAAATAAATAAATTAAAAACAAAGGTAAAAAATGTTTAAAACAGATTACTTTCTAATTATTTTACTACATTTTACTTTTATTTATGCTCTTGAGGTTACTTGTTTACTGTGTCTGTATGGTGAAAATACTATATAATAGTGAGCTGCTGTATATCTTTTTCAACAGCACAATAAATTAGGTTAATTTGTCAGAATTGGCCATAGCAGGAATATTTACACCCCAGCAACTGATGACTGTTACCCAGCAGGGTTATTTTTCTCTCCCAGAGGTCCACATTTTAAACAATTACCAGCTTACTGCTACATAAGATTGATTAAATCTTCCGAAATTTTACTTGAAAATTAAAAAAAAAAAATAGGACCAACTTTAATATGTATTAATTTACACGTTTGACACAGATGTCAAAAACATTAATTTTAACTTCATGTACTAGATTTAATAAAGTGAATACACACATATTGATTATTGACATCATTCATGCATAATTCATAATCCTCTACAAAGGATATTTCTTACCTGATAAACAGGTTGTAAAAGATAGTATCACAAGGTGACTGACCAGCAACCACATTTTCATCTTGTATGTGTAAAGGTTAGTTTTTATTTTCCACCAAAGCTTTAGCTTTATGGTACCTAAATAATAAAACCCTGCATCAAAAACAGAAGAGAAAGAAAAAAAAAGTAAAGGAAAAGAATAGGATAGGGGGGAAAAAAAAGAAAGGAAAGATAAATGCTCATCATTTGAGGTCAACAATATTATGGATTTAATTTTATTTTATGTTTCTTGTATATAGAATACGTTTTAGTTTTGTTTAAATATATTTGTAAGCACTATGTTTTGTGAAACAAGCAGACTTGGTATCAGAGGGTTATCAGCGGCTTCCAGGGTTGACACGGTAGGAACATGAGCAAGCCACTCATTGGGGTGTTGCAGCTTTTAACTCTAACGATTGAGCTTAAGTACTTTTTCTACAGATGGCATAGTTGTAAACATTTCTATATCAATTTAACTGAAGATCAAATTTAACTGAAGGGCTAGTAAGAAGACTCAATTAAAGATATTGTGGTTGTGGGGCGCCTGGGTGGCTCCGTGGGTTTAAGCTTCTGCCTTCGGCTCAGGTCATGATCTCAGGGTCCTGGGATCAAGTCCCATATCAGGCTCTCTGCTCAGCAGGGAGCCTGCTTCTCTCTCTGTGTCAAATAAATAAATAAAATCTTAAAAAAATATATTGTGGCTGTTTTTCTTTAAAATATTATTATAATTAATGATAAATTACTAATGTCCTAAATAATGAAATTCATGATTTTTTGTAATGGGTCTTCATTTTGTCAAAGTTTTCACAAATAGCACATATGCAAACACCCTGGTAACTTGTCAAGACTTATACTATCCCAACCACTTTAAAGTATACAATTCACTGGTATTGTATAAATTCATATTGCTGAACAATCGTCTCCACTACCCTCACCATAGGTTTTTATATCTTTCAAAACTGAAACTTTGTACCTATTATACAGTAAGTCAATAGATTCCCTCCTCTAAGCCCAAGATCACTTCCTCCAAGCCCCTGGCAACTGACAATCCTCTCTATTTTTTATCTCCCCTTTTTCCCACACCCCAGCATCTGATAACCTCCATTCTACTCTCTGTTATTATGAGTTCAAATTTTCTCAACCATTCTTCAGCTTGCAACTTATGGCAAGTTATTCAATCTCTGACCCTAGTTTTCCTCATGTGTAAAATATGGAAAGAATGACTATTTCAAAGGACTATTTTAAGAGTTGCATAACATTGTGCATGTGAAATATTTACTATGAAAGTATTTAATAAATATTAATTTATTATTCTATTAGGCCATAGGCCCATCAGGTCAGGGGACATATCTCTCATTCATTGTTGTTTTAATAATGGCTGGCACGTAGAAGTCTCCCAGTATACATTTATTGAATAAATGAAGGGATGAATGGACTACTCCATAATTATTCCAAAGCACTTGCCATAAACAAACTGAAATTTAACTTTAATTCCTTAAAATAAGGGTAGGATGGTGAAAATAAATAACAAGGGATGTCATTTATTGGAGCTTTGTTCTTTGTTAGGGATTATTGTTGCTTATAAACATAGCCTAGAATAGGGTAGTCTAACTAACAATATTTTAAAGCCATTTTTAATATGTATTTCATTGAGTGTTGTTGGAAGTCTGTCTTCTAATATGAATATTCACACTCGAGTCGGAAGGAGAAGTTTTCATTATTTTGAGCTTGTCTGTGTCATACCATGCTATCTTTTCCTTCACTTCAAAATATTGCCTATTTCAATAGGACAGTGAGTCATCAGCCTGACAGCATGTAATTTATTTTATTTAATGGGTTTCTTGCTGTGCAAATATAAAAGCATCTTTCACATCTTGTCCACACATTTGTGGTCTGCCAGAAATTTGTTCTATTCTCTCTCCAGTTACCGATCACTTGTGACTCCCTGATCACATCCCCTAAGCAGTGCTGCAGAGGAGAGAGGCACAGAGGCTGAAACCCATTCCTGCTAGTGCAGAAGAAACTGCTCTTCTTCCTTCACGCTGGAGGACATATAGGAGCAGACCTTGAAAATACATAATGATTAAAAGCAGGAGCCAAGGATGCATTCCTGTCTCTGAGGCCGCACTGTGATGGCCAGCTCCCTGAACTTGCTGGCCTTCAGGGCCCTGGGGCCTCCCTCCTCGGTGGCAGCATCCCCCAAACCATCAGAGATCTCTAGGTGTCTAGTGACTGCTGTAACCATGACATGTACTGGCACTTCCTTAATTTCCAAAGGAATTCAGCTTTTTTTCCTCCAGCATCCTTTATTAAACACATTAAAACAACATGTTAACAATAAGACAACATAGTGTGGCACATTCTATTCCTTCCGTGCTTTTCCTCCTGTCTTCCATCACTGTCTTCTTCCCCAGCTCTCCCTTTCTAATTTAGACAATGCTAGTGTTCTCCTTTGAGAAATTTGGTCCTTATCTAGATATTCATTTTTCTTTGGACAGACGCCATCTAGCTCATATGTTTAGTTCTGGCACAGGCTAATCCACACGTCATTTTAAAAAGCTTCAACAATACATTGGCAAGCATGTAGCCAACAACAATTATTTGCAAAGTATTCAGTACTGTTATTTAACTAAAGGATTATATAATTAAGGCCAATGTAACTAATAGTTCATTCAACTGATGGTTATACAATTACTTACATTGACAGAGAACAAGATTTTACAAACACTGATAAAATATTAACATATTATCTAATGGTCACATCTCTATTTTTAAAAGAAAAAAAGACACTTGAGGGGATATCAGGAGTCTATCCTGATCTACCTTCAACACAGTTAGTGTTAAAAAGGTATTTACTTATGGCACTCATATTATTTCTGAGAAACATTTGCTATAAAGTATCATTTCCAGAAAATAGAGGAATCTTGTTGGAATTGAACGCAGATTAATCTAGGTGAAAAGACACTGCTATCCTCTACTCTACGTTATAAGAGCAGGGGACATTTTATCCTCAGACTCATTCTGAAATTCTGCCTCTGTGATACAAGTCATTTAATCTTCCTGAAGAGTCAGCCACCCAGTCTGTATAATGGAAACCCAAGTTCCTTCTTCACAGGATTGTGAATACTAACACATGTATGGCTATGGATACACATGTGCATGTATGTGTGTGTGTAAGTAAAAACCCTACAACATATGTACAGAATAAAAGTAAATATTAAAGTGGAGTTAATTAAATTTTCCAGAAATAGAATTAGTTTTTGAACTTAAAAAACACTACCTCTTTAGAAAGGGGATATCATATACTTAAATGTTAAGTACATTAAACATCTTCATATCAATATTCTCTATCTCCCATTAGTTTTCTGATGAACTATAATTTTTTCCTTTTAGCTGAATAACTGTATCTCCTTTTAGCTGAATAACTGCATACTTCAAACATTCTTCTCCAGCCTCACACTGACTTCTTTAAACTCTATCCTCAAATTATTATTTCTTCAACAGTTTTTCTGCAAAGTCATTAATAATATTTTAGCAGCTTACTGTTATGATCAAATATACTTAGTAAAACTTTCTGAAGAACTTGCTGTTCAAAGCCAAAGAATAAAAGCACACATTCAAGGAAAATATCTCGTTTTCTGAAAATGATCATAAAGAGTATCTTTTCTCAGAACAGCCATCCATTGCTCCACTAGCAAGTAGAGCAAAATATTCTTTAGTTTGCAACCCATCTTAGTCCCTGAAACAGCCCACCACTCGATTTTGTGTGGAGTGTATATAAAAAGAGGAGCGATACAATACAATTTCAAATCATTTCAATAAATGGAACATCACCAGATTGTGAAATATGACTGAGAGGCTACTGAGAAAAAAAACATACTGAAGGAGTTTTGAAGATGTGGAAATTAATTGAGTGATGACAGCACAGCCGGCATTTTATAGAACAATTGACTACTCAAATTTTTAGATCACTGGATTTATGATTAAGTTAATTATCCATTTATTTTTAAAATCATATAATACATGCAGAGGAACTTAAAAATAGTAGAACCTCTGCTTGTGATATTTATAACACATTATTTTTCACAGGCTAATTTAAGCCAATAATGTCATACAAGACTATAATTGATGCAGTCATGTTTATTCATTGAGAGAGTTTCAGGAAGTCATCACTTTTAGGTAGTAAATAGAAACTCTTAGATATATTTTGTCCCACATTTTAGGAGTGTATGTACATATGGTTAGGTATCTCTTGAAATCTGAGAAAATACAGAAGGTTCCTGCTGACTCCAAACTATCCCCTCTACCCTCCAGTGAAAATGACATGGTGCGAATTCTACCCAATTATCTTGCTTGAAACTATAAAATTGAGCTACTAATGGAAAATGGAGATAGTAATCATGAGCAAATCAGGCAATATGATTTTTTCCATATTTGTAATTCTAAGAATTACTGATTCAGTCAACGAACAAGGGAGGAGTTGTTTTATCAAGCAAGATTTAAAACTCAAGCATGTATTTATGAGATTCCACTCAACTTCTTTCCTATCAGTGTATTAATATGAATCAGTTTATTACCCAAGGGCAAATACATATTTTATTCTACTTTGAATATAGTGCTACTTTTGGCAAAGAATTGCTGTTCATAATGACAGATGAATATCAAATAAAAGGTGAAATATGACAAGTGAGTTCTGGTACAAGTTTGGAAGGATATTGGGAAGCAGAACTGATAATCCCTGTCTTGTCGATGATTTACCTAAAGGATCAGTGGAAGCAACTGAATGGAGCCAAATAATGAGTAGGAGGGTTGAAGGTACAAGGTAACCTCAGCTAATGAGTTATTGCTTTCCAAAACAGGTTAGGTGCTACCTACCTTCACAGCATTTGGATGTACTTGTTTAAAAAAATAGATTTCTGAGAAACTCCCAAGAAAATTAGAGACTCTGAAGAAATAATCCAAGTATCTACATTTTAATCAGCCTTCCCAAGTAACTCGTAGTCATACTAAAGTTCAAAAACTATTGTAGTAAGTATATTAAGTGAAGGTCAGAATATTTCCAACACTCACAAAGAACAATCAAATGTTTTCTGAATTCACTGGGCCACATCTTCAAGGAGTACACTCTTAAATGTACATCAGGAGGTATGCAACATTCAGTAACTCACCTCTTGAATTATGCCTGCAGTGTACTTTGCTGTGCCATTTGCTCTGGGTGAGAACTGAATATCCTGTGTGTCTATATCTGATATACCTTATCATGTCATAACGAATAAGGTGGTTTGATAGACCACTTTGACTAATGGCTGGAAGGTTTCCTACTGTTAAATGAGAGCTGTTGGACTATAATGACATGACAACTTCTCTTGTTGCCCAACGGCAGTTCAGATTGATCTGAGATAGCTGTACTACTACAAAGAAAGGTGTTCCAGGATACCTATCCTGTGATTCATTTCTAACAATCCAAAACAGGATTTAATAAGTCTTTACCAGCAGAAAAAAGTTCCCATGCCAGCAAGACAGAACTACTTCTTTCCCTTTTGCTCTCCCAGACACTGACGAAAGAATAAAACCTGGGAAGAAACCATACCAGATTGAAACATTCAACTTACACTGGGAATTTTAAAGACTTCCTGGGCTGTAATCTCTCCTTTATATGACTTTATTCCTTTATAGAGATAGTCATATCTAATAAACAGTATTCACTGCTAATGCCACTCAACTTTCTGAAGCTCCTCTTGAAGCCAATCTCCCTAATGCTGCTGCAAAGGTTCAGAATGTCAGCAGGTGCTTCTCACTGCACCACATCTGAATGCCTTACATGTAGAAGAGCAGGTATTTATTCTACCTCACCAATCTGAAGGCACATAGAATTCCCTACTGTCTTCTGATAAGAGACCCACCCATGATTGAAGAGCAAGGCTGATGATCTTATATCTCCTATGAGCTGCTGTTCAGGTTAAGAGAGATACCACACAGAAGGAAAGAGTAGGATATAACATTTGATATTCTATTTTTTAAATAAGAGAGAAGAGTCATTAGCTATGGGTCATTATGTCAGTACTTAAACTGATGAGTGATTCCTACCAAAATAATTTAGACCCCTATAGCCAGAAACAATCTAAGATAATTATTTTTTAAGTACACTTCAATTCTGGTAAAACAATTCAACAAGTATTTATTTTTGAAACGCATATAAGAGGGCATGCAAGAATATTTGTGCTATTTAATCAGACATCAGCGTTTATTGCGTGCTATTCGAAGACCAAGAAACTTGTTTCATTTTCTTGAAGATTATAAAATAATATAATCAGAAAGAAAGCTGGATGGTAATTTCTAATTATTCACTCATCCCCTACATATTTATGAAGCACCTACCAAGTCATGACATTTTGTAGCAGCAGCAAACATAATAGTAAATCAAAGATATACATACAGTGAGAGACTTTCTAGACTTAAATGTTTCAACAGCAGCTTATCTCATTCCTTTTCTTATACCCTATTTGCCTAATGCAAAGTCTTACACGTTGAAGGCACTCAATTAGTGTCTGTTGGATTTTCGGAGTAATTACTAAAAGCAAACCATGGGTCTGTATTTGATAGGCAGATCTGTGCAAACAGAAGGAAATGGCAATAGTAAAATCATAAAGGAGGAAAGTAAAGGTTAAATTCAGATGACTCTACACAGTTTAATATAGCCAGGGCATGAACTCATAGGAGCCAGCGTTAGAAAAAGATAAATGCGAAAGAAGAGTGTAATCAAATTATGGAACCTTAAATGGCAAGTGTTGAACTTTTGGTTCCTTCCATAAGCAGTGAGTGAGTTTCCCTTGCTGAATTGTTCTGCAAGAAAATATCATCATTCTCTTTAGTCCCGAGTGTTTTGGTTGCTGAGCACTTTGTTCTTTAGTCTCCTTTTCATGGTTCCATTGACAGAAGAGATATTGGGGAAGCTCCCTAACTCCTATATTTTGATGCTTTTATGTGGAGGTTTCAGATTTACAGCAACAACATAGTCTCGAAGTGTACAAAGAGCTTTATTCCTCTTTACTAAAATTTGTATCAAATATTAATTAAGTTTCCAATAAGATAAGAGTGGATACATCTCTCCATTTATATATAATTTCAGAACAAAGATGTGGCTGATGCAAAAACTGAAATCTAAAGGAAATGGATCCATAGTTTCTGTTAATAACTTTATTCCTTCATAATATAAGTAATTATTTCTTTGTATCAAACATAAATCTTATCAAGAAAGTATTTATTGAGCACCTACGATATGAAAGAGCCCAGATGAACCCCAGTTGGTAATAGAAGTAGAGGAAATTCTCAGACTTCAGAAACTTAAAGTCTAGTTAGGCACAATGATCAGAGCAATCTCACTGAATCTATCCCTGATCCCTATTACAGGAGTAACCTGCGCCATAAGTTAATTATTTTAATGAACGTGTATCCACCTAAGCTCAATGAATAATACAAAATTTAATTTGATCTTCAAAAAAGTTAACTCTCTTGTACTCTCTGTCTCAAAATTTGTCAGTGATACAGCATCATTTCATAATTCATTCAACAAATATCTATTGAATATCTAAGTCATAGAAATTATAATTATAATATTGTATATTTTATACTTTATAATCATATCAGATATACTATATTATCATTAGGAATATTATAAAAATTAAAAGATTAATTAAATAATCTTAGTCTACTAGTTAAGGTAAGCACACTCCAGGGTGCCTGGGTGGCTCAGAGGGTTAAAGCCTCTGCCTTTGGCTCAGGTCATGATCTCATGGTACTGGGATCCAGGCCCTCATTGGGCTCTCTGCTCGGTAGGGAATCTGCTTCCTCTTCTCTCTCTGCCTGCCTCTCTGCCTATTTGTGATCTCTCTTTCTGTCAAATAAATAAATAAAATCTTAAAAAAAAAAAGATAAGCACACTCTATTGTCTTTCAACTTGCAAGCTGGCTCTGTTCTAAGAGCTTAAGTATTAAGTAATATCCATATGAACCAATCATGTAGTTATTATTATTAACCTCAGTTTATGGAGCAGAAAACACATCTCTTCTCTATTTCAAGACCTAGATCAAGATTTATCTTTATAAGAAAGTCTATCCCCTGGCAATCTCATATAAGGTTTCCTCCATTGTCTAAAATCATGGAGTTAGGGGCCCCTGGGTGGCTCAGTCAGTTAAACATCTGCCTTCGGCTCAGATTGATCCCAGGGTCCTGGGATTGAGCCCCACATTGGGCTCTCTGTTTGGTGGGGAGTCTGCGTCTCCCTCTCTTGATCCCCCTGCTTGTGTTCCCTTTCTTACTCTCTCTGTGTCAAATAAATAAATAAAACCTTTAAAAATAAATAAAACCACGGAGTGAGTTGTTTGACTCACTCATGGATTCCTTATTATTAGGTTCTTGCTTATCTTTCAAATGCAAAGCTGTTTCCAACTGAATATAGGGACACTTAATTAGAAAACATATTTGAAGACAATTTCAGGGGTTGAGAAAAAAATTATTTTGGAGAAGTGGTTTCTTTGCCAATATTTCGTATTTTGACAGGTCTTGATGGCTTATGAGGGTAACTATAGCAGAACATCTGATTATAAAACTGTCCTGGAAAGTCTGGGCATATGGTAAGAACATTTTAGTTTTTTATATTATCAAAAGGCAATGAGATTAAAATATGAGTGTAGATGCAGCCAGAATTCTTTCATATGACTATTTCATTTGGGCAAGTTATATCAGCAATTGGCAAATAAGAACACTAATATGTACTTGTGAGAATAATAAGAAAAATGTACACAAGATACCTATATTAGTTCTTCTTCATCCCTATCTAAATTAGAAGTTATTGAGGAAAAAGAACATGACTTATACATATTTTCATGTTCCTATTGGGGCTTAAATACTTTTGCACCCTCTGTGATCAATAAATACATCTGTATGCATGTGAGCGGGTGTGTGTGTGTGTGTATTTAATCCCACTGAAGATGTGTCATAGAAGAAAGCTGATAAATTTAAAAAAAAAAGCACCACACTTGTGAATGGCTATGTAACTGCCTTCATTTAGAAGCCTTTAAGCACAAGATTCACTATTAAACAGTTAACACTAGTTTGAGCATAATTCCATGCATTTCTACAAATGGGAGGAATGATATGATAACATTTCTCTCCCAAGATCTAATGGATTCTCTAACACCATGCAGTTGCCAACACAATTTGCACTGTAGATATATAAAATCAGTAATTTAGTTAGCAAATGTAGAAACCATTATATAGGCGATTTCATTTGTTTAAAAATATTTAAGGGTCTATCATGTACCTTGTGTTAGGTCCTTAGAGATTCAACAAACCCAAGATCTATGGTCCTTAGCTTCAAGGGGACTCTGGACCTGTGAGAAATAAACTCCTCTTGAAATTAGGAGGTGAGGGAAAAGAAGGAGGTCAAGGGTGAGTTCTCACCTCTTGGCTTGCCCACTGCTCATTTGGAAGACTCTGCAACTTGGCAAAGACTCTCCCACCAAAGCAGGGTTTTGGTGAAAAAGTGAGTTGACTAGAGATTTAGTTGTGATGGGTTTCAGCTTCCTATTATACATCCAAGTGGAGATATCAAGTAAACAAGTAAACATCTGAATAAATGAGACCAGAATATGGAAGGTGTTGGGGTTGGGAATAGGTATCTGAAAATGATTGCATAGAGATAACACTTGAAACCCAGTTAACAGGTAGAACTCCGAGTCACTTTGTTTAACACACTGGAAAAATGAAAGGGAAATTAAAAAAAAGCAGCAGAGCTATAAACCTGAATGATCCACCTCCACATCATGGCCCTCTCACTAACTAAAAACATAAAATAAAGAAAGAAAGCAGTGACAGCTGTACCTATTTGCAGGAACCCTGCAGCCCTTTGCTCAATTGCCAGAATTATTTACTTTCTTCAAGTTTCTAGGAGTTTAGAAGAAAGAGTTTTTGGCTTTTGCTCAAAAATCTTTGCTGAATTAAAACAGATTTTTAAAAATGTGGCTGGGTGTTTCAAAGAGTTAAGGAATATGACTGCTGCAGTTTTAATTTCTTAGAGTAAAGATATTAGAAACTCATAGGTTTGAGAATATAGTAATCCATCCTCTCTTATTTTTTTTTAAAGATTTTATTTATTTATTTGACAGAGAGAAACACAGCCAGAGAGGGAACACAAGCAAGGGGAGTGAGAAAGGGAGAAACAGGCTTCCCGCCGAGCAGAGAGCCCGATGTGGGGCTCGATCCCAGGACTCCGGGATCATGACCTGAGCCGAAGGCAGTCGCTTAACCAACTGAGCCACCCAGGCGCCCCCATCCTCTCTTAGTTTTTGAGCTAATTTTGAATGCATAAAACTTATTAAAGTTATTAAAAGACTTTTAGTCTTATTCAATGAAGTATCAGGATTGAATTCAATGTATTCATATTTCTATCCCCAATCTTAAATCATCATTGACATTTTAAGCAATTTTGATTTAGCTTAAAAATTAAACTCCTTATATGACTATACAGATATGATATAAAGATCTCCATAATTAAGGTAAAAAAAAGGCAATTAAGCAGTAGACTTTAGGCAAAGGCAATATTTTAAAATGAATTACCTAAATGATCATTCATTCTTTATTTATACTTGAACCATATCTGAAATCTTTAATAATAATAATAATAATCAGTATATTCCTGTTAATATTTTTGGTATTTTAATAAGTATTTTCTCTATCAATAGATACATTTTTCTTTCAATCCCATCATGTTTTTGTTTATTCACTCTCTAGTTGCTTCCTTTAAAAAAAAAAAAAAAGACTTATTTATTTATTTATTTGACAGAGAGAGAGACAATGAGAAAGGGAACAGCAGCAGGGGGAATGGGAGAGGGAGGAGCAGGCTTCTCGCCAAGCAGGGAGCCCAATGTGGGGCTCTATCCCAGGACTCTGGGATCATAACCTGAACTGAAAGCAGACGCTTAACCAACTGATCTACCCAGGCGCCCCTGTTTTCATTTTTGAGTTCCATTTGTTTTAATATGTCTTGAATTTGGGGAAGAAGAATTTGTAATGATTTCTATTCTTCTAAATTGAACATCTTTTACCCTCAGCATTCCAGCAGAAACAAAAATACCATGTATTGCTTTTTATATTTCTTTTAAAATACATTAGATAACAAGGTGTGGGCAAACTGTCAGATTTGCACAGTCAGGTCAACCAAAAATTCAAAAATTTTGGATTGCAAATCTCTTGCTCTTGTAAAAGTGATCTTCTTAAGAAACTAAGAGTTGTGGAATAAGTTACAGCCCCCCAAAATGATCAGCACTTTTATCAATGGAAAATACCTTAACTAAATCAGATATTACTCCTAATGTACACACAGGAGGTTTGTGAATTATTATAGATACTCATACTCTTTCTTTAAAATAGTAATGATTATTTAACTATGGTTTTATCCTTTCCTATTGGTATATCTCCTTCTTTGGGAAGGATTCCATTTCATTTTTGGCAATTACTATTTTTATTTGAATAGGAGTCAGTACCTAATGTTTTGCTGAGAATATGAAATCCCCCTGACTCATCTAGGACATACATATTATTTTATTTATTTTATTTTATTTTTCGTTATGCTCAGTTAGCCAATATATAGTACATCATTAGTTTCTGATGTAGTGTTCAACAATTTATTAGTTGCATATAACACTCAGTATGCATCACAACACGTGCCTTCCTTAACCATCAACTGGCTACTCTATCCCTCTACCCCCATCCCTTCTATAACCCTCAGTTTGCTTCCAGGAAACACACATGTTATTTTATAAAGCTGAAAACCCCCATTGATCACAGCATCTTTAAGGTGTATATAGTGGCATGGTTTTTTTAACCTAAGATAAAATCAGCTACACTGTAGTTATGTCCTTCCTGCCACCTTCGGCTAACTGCATCCTTTATCTTCAGACAGGCCTAAAGCAAAGAGGTAACTTCTCAGTGTTAGATCTTTAACTTAATCAGTCAGCTGGTTATTTGGCTAGAACTAAGCTGCAGAAAGAGGATAAATTCTTGAGATACGGCTATGGTATGGAAGAGTTCAATTTATTCTTTCATTAAACAAGTATTTTAGCAAATTTTTTAAAGATTTTATTTATTTGAGAGATAGAGAAAGCATGAGCAGGGGAGGGGGGGTAGGCAGAGGTAGAGGGAGAAACAGACTCCCCACTGGCAGAGAGCCTGATGTGGGGCTCAATCCCAGGACCCTGGGATCATGACCCGAGCCAAAGGCAGATGCTTAACCGACTGAGTCACCCAAGCACCCTTAGCAAATTTTCATGCAAAGCTGAAAAGGTAGGAGATTCAACAGTGTCAAGATACCAGTTCTTCCCAACTTGATCTATAGATTCAATACAATCCCAATCAAAATCCCAGCAAGTTATCTTATGTTATTTTGTGTGTGGATAAACCAATTCTAAAGTTTAGATAGAGAGGTAATAAAACCAGAATCACCAACACAATATTAAAGGAGAATAAAAAAGGCAGAGGACTGATACTACCTGACTTCAAGTCTTACTATAATGCTATAGTAAACAAGATAGTGTGATACTGGCAAAAGAAAAATAGATCAATGGAACAGAATGCAGAGCCCAGAAACAGACCCACTTAAATACAGTCAACTGATCTTTGACAAAGGACCAAAGGCAGTACAATGGAGCAAAGATCATCTTTTCAACAAATTTTGCTGGAACAACTGGGTATCCACATGCAAAATATGACTTTAGACACAGACTTTACACTCTTCATAAAATGGATCACAGACCTAAATGTAAAATGCAAAACTTATACAACTAGAAAGCAACAGGAGAAAACCTAGGTGACCTTGTGTGCCTACAACACCAAAGGCACAAAGGCACAATCCATGGAGAAAATAATTGATAAGCTGAACTTCATTAAAATTAAAAGCTCCTGCTCTGCAAAAGACAGTATCAAGAGAATTAAAAGGCGAATCACAGAATGAGAGAAAATATTTGCATATTTGATAAAGAACCAGTATCTAAAATATTCAAAGAACTCTTAAAACTCAACAAGAAAACAACCCAATTAAAAAACGGAAAACGGGCAAAAGATCCAAATAGACACATCATCAAAGAAGATCTACAGATGGCAGATAAGCATATGAAAAGATGCTCAACATCACATGTCATTAAGGAATTGCAAATCAAAACAAGAAAATATCACTACGCTTCTATTAGAATGGCTCTAATCCAGAACACTGGTAAAACCAAATGCTGGTAAGGAGTATGGAACAATTGGAAACTTTGTTCAATCCTAGTGGGAATGCAAAAATGGTAGAGCTACTTTCCAAGACAGGTTGACAATTTCTCACAAAATCAACATATCCACAGCATATGATCCAGCAATCTCTCTCCTTAAAAATGACTTCAGGATTAGTCCTATATCTTTATTATTCTTAGAATTAACAACGGATATATTTGTAATTGATTTTTTAAAAGATTTTATTTATTTATTTGACAGAGAGAAACACAGATAGAGAGGGAACACAAGCAGGGGGAATGGGAGAGAAAAGCAGGCTTCCAACCAAGCAGGGAACCTGACGTGAGCCTCTATCCCGGGTCTCCGGGATCATGACCGGAGCCAAAGGCAGACACTTAACAACAGAGCCAGCCAGGTGCCCCTGTAATTGATTTTTATTGATAGTTTTTGTATAATTTGAGGGATTAATATCCCATGAGTAATTAGTCCAGTAAAAGAAATTACTTATTTGTTAAACATCTACTATGTCCCAGATACTGGGATGATATGTCTTACATATCCCTCACCTTCACAATAACCTATAGGTAACTGCTTTTCATCCCAATTAACAAATCAAGAAAATGAAATTAAGCAGTTACACTACTTTCCAATGATAATATATGATGGTACTCAGATCCTAACATCTTCATCCGCAACACAGTGCTCATTTTCATTTTCCTCATCATCGGAATACACATAGAATTGTTCAGCTCTGCCAAGGTATCTGTCAAGTTCTTTACATGAATTACCTCTTGTAGTACCAGCATAATGCACTGAGATGGTTAATATAATTATCCATGTGAGGGCATGTTTTCAGAGAGGTTGAGAATGGGTTTTTTTTGTTGTTGTTATTGTGGTAAAATATGTGCATCATAATATTTACCATTTTACCATTTTTAGGTGTGTAGTTCAATGGCATTAAGTATACTCACATTGTTGCATAATCATCACCACTATATAGCTCCAGATCTTTTTAATATTCCCAAACTGAAGTTACAGTGGCCCACTGTCCTTAAAATAATAATAATAAAGGGCCACAAGGTTCTGCTTTGCCTAATTCCTGCTTGCCTATCACATGCTTTTCTATGTCTAACTCATGCATTTCTCAGAGTGGGATTTAAACATTCCTTAGAGAAGCTGTCTCTCAGTCTACAAGTGAAATAGTTTTCCTATTGCACTTTCATTTCCCTATGCCTTTCCTTCATTTCAGGTGTTGCATTTTATGATTAAACAATTATCAGTACATGATGCCCCTATTGGTCTATAAGCTTCAAAAGGGAAAGCACCAGAAGCTACCACATGCCGTTAAAGAGGAAATGCTGAATGAACACTTTTTAAATCTTTGAATGGATAATTAACAAATGCCTTGACCTAAAAATAATAGTTATGTAATACTGTATAACACCTGAAGGGATAAACTAAAGAGACTGAAAAAAGAAGGAAGAATATTCCTGTTGCCCTGTTCTCTTTTCCTCAATCACATTCTAATTGTACTGTCATATTTAATGGTGTTGGTAATCTTTTGTTTTAAATCACCCATGGTATCCACTATCTTTGTCTTTTCCTCTTCACATTGTGGCTAAAATCCATTCAATGAGGGTCAGTGATTCCAATTACAAGTCTATCTCCTTCTCATCAACCTTTCAAAGAATCTCCTTAGTTTATTTGTAAATAAATTAGGTGAATAGATAGAAAGGGAACTTCCTAAGACAGCAGATTGAACCCTTACAGTTAATAACTTGAGAAGGGAATGTTCTATGCTTTAACTTTCAAAATACTTTCAAGGATTTGCAATGACAGGCTCCATGAAGCAACTAATCCGCTGGTCCAGGACTGCATACCTACAGGCATGCAATCGTGGGGTAAAGTGAGAGGCAGGTGGGGGAGTGAGGCTTGTTCTTTGTCCACAAGAGTGGTCATCTCTCACATTGTGGAGAGCCCCCCAGATGACCAGACTCTTACTCTGTATACTAAACTGATAAAGTGTTCCTGTAGACATTGTACCTGCTGTTCCCTAGCAATAAAGTAATAGGAATGTGCAAAGAATAATGCTGGCAAAAGAACACACACACACACACACACACAAGCATACTTGTTTGTTTTCATTTGGGCACATTTCCTTAAATACCTAATCTTTAGTGTAGAATAATCACAAGTTATGATTGCAAACCATAACCCAATATATTCCTATGTTTTTTAGAAACCATGGGTGACTAATTTGTAACTTGAATTGTGCCTTCCATATTGTCTTTTAACACCCTAAATATTGTTTTTTTATTCTTATTTTTTTAAAAAGACTTTACTTATTTATTTGACAGAGAGAGAGACGGTGAGAGAGGGGATACAAGCAGGGGAGTGGGAGAGGGAGAAACAGGCTTCCCACTAAACAGGAAGCCTGATGCAGGGCTCAATTCCAGGACCCTGGGATCATGACCTGAGCTGAAGGCAGAGGCTTAAGGACTGAGCCACCCAGATGTCCCAAAATACTATTTTTTAAAATTTAAACTAATGTATCTATAAAGAGTCTTTTTTATAATGTGTAGGTTATTTTAACAGATACCTATGGAAAAGTAATAACTGATAATTTTTAAATGTGGATAACTTAACATGGATAATTTTAAAAATATGAATACATTAAGGAAATTGATAATACAACCACTATAGCTTTCAAATATAAAAAGTCTATAATAGAGAATAAGAATAGTTAAGTCATTATAAAATAAAATAATCAGAATATAAATAAGGCTTAAATTTATCACCATAAATTAGGACTAATGACTTTCAACCTTTTATGGCTATAAACTCTTTCTGATAATCTAATAAAAGATATTTAACATCTTCTCCAAATAATGCAAACCCAAATACAACATTTGATAGATACTATGTGAAGACCATGAACTAGTTTTAAAGTTCTGTTTGGACAGGGCCCATGGTTGTGCTATCTGTTGGTTTATCCCAGTTTATCAAGTGCTTTCCATGGAAACTGAAACATGAAAAACAGCCACAGAATATTTTTTAAATAAATGAACTCAGCATTACTCTGGAAGCGTATGCAAGTACAGTACAAAATGAAGTAAAAACTCAGGTTCGAAAAAATTAGGAAAGAGGAGGCAAAACTATTATTTGCATACTATGTGATTATATACAAGAATAGGAAAGAAATGGTTTTAAATAAACTACTAGAATTAAGAGCAAAGTGGCTATACAGAAGATAAGTATAAACCAAACAATGGTTTTCTTGTGTATTAACAATAAATACTTAAAAATAAGAAAAACAAAGCCCTTATGTACAATATTATATACAATTATCTAGTAGTACTCTGAATAGTGTGAAAAATTTTAAAAACTGTAATTATTCACGGACATATCTAAAAGCAACATTGAAAAATCAGAGAAAATACAGCTTTTTTCTTGGTAAGGAGACTCAATATTATTAATTTTTCCAAAGCATCATACTTGTAACCAAAATAGAAACTAAACTTGACAGAATAGGTCTCAATTTCATTAGAGGATAAAAATGGATGAAAAGGACATTGAGAATTTTGAAACAAATAATAGCTCATGCTAGCAATACACCTACCATTAACTACTTTACATTATTTAATCCTCACAGTAAACCTCTGAGCCAAATCACATAAATATATCAATTTTAAAGATAGAGAAGTTAAAAAACAAATATGTAAAGCAATTTACCCAAGGTCATATAGTTAATTAGTTTGGATGTTGGGATTTATACTCACACAGTTCAGCTCTAGAGTTCATGTGCTGAGATACTGTGTCAAATTCTTTTGGCTAATAAAGGCTAATAAAATGAGAAAAATTCCAGCAGATAGAAACCTATAAAATAAAGTTCCATGAATTAAAGTGTGATGTTTGGGGCACATGGATGGCTCAGTCGTTAGGCATCTGTTTTTGGCTTGGGTCATGATCCCAGCCAGGGTCCTGGGATCTGGCTCCCAGTTCAGTGGGAAGCCTGCTTCTCTGGCTCCCACTCCCCCTGCTTGTGTGCCCTCTCTCGCTGTGTCTTTCTCTGTCAGATAAACAAATAAAATCTTTAAAAAAATAAATAAAGTCTGATGTTCTTCTAAGAATAAACATTCAATAATAGGTAACATTTTCTGGGCATTTACTGTGTGCCATACACTTTAGATATATTATGTTGTTTACCCCTTACGACTACCCTGTGATACAGACTCTTTGTGCTCATTTTAGAGATGACATAACTGAGGCATATAGATTAAGCAATTTGCCCAAGATAAGGGTGTTATTACATAAGGGAACTGAGATTTGAACCCTGTTAGTATAAACTCAGATGAATTAAAGTTTGAACTGTAAAAATCAAACCCACTAAAGAAAAACTAATAGGAAAAGGAAAAACATATACCAATCTCTGAATAAAAGAATACACAAAGGAGAATTTTTAAATTGCATATACTAAAAATTATTCATGAATTTAAAAGTAAAATATAAACTGAGGAAAAGCTTCAAAAAAGATTATAGGCATAGCTATACAGAGCTCGCAGCAACAGATGTGAAAAAAATATAAAGATCACAATAGGCAAATTGATAAAAGACATGATTAGGTACATGAAAGAAAAAATGAATGATTAAAAAATAAACCAAAAAAAGTAAGTTTTAAGAATGCTATATATATTTTGTTTGATCAATTTATATTTATTAATATTCATTAATGGTATGGATGCAATGATTAACATTTTCTAATATCACTACAAGAAGCAGTAACCAAGACAATCTTTTGAGCAAATAAGTTAATAATATGCATTAGAGGTTTTTAAAAAGCTCAGACATTTTGATACAGTGATTCTCCATAAGAACTCTATCCTAATGAAATATTGTAGTTATTTAGATTGTAATAAAGTAAAATGATAAACTACCAGGGAGTCCTTAAAATGATGCCCCATAATAATCATAATCACAAAAAACTTTCCTATTAGGTAAAAAAAGCAAGACTAAATATAATAGATTATGACCTAAAAAATGCAGGGTATAAAAAAAGGTTCTCAAATGAATAGAAGGTAGGAAGGGAAAGAGAAAAGGGGAAAAATATTGGCAGTTAAATTATAGACAAACTTTTAGAAATATATCAAAGATTTGGACTCAAAAGGAACAGATACCGTAACTATATCCTTACTGTTCACAATAAAGTACAGTAAGTATAAATGGGTTTAACTTATCTGCTAGAGGATAGAATTTCAGAACTTAAAGAAACTTTACAAGCTTTTAGGTAACATTACTGAGTATCTAGAAGAAATAAAATTGTGAAGTAATAATACCAAATGTGTTTTTTTCTGTGTGGCATTATGGGTGTTCTCTATTGTCTTCTTTATACTTTCTACAATCCAAATTTTCCTGTGATTAAAGATACATTAATGGAAAATAATTAAAGCAAAAATTAAGATGAGTTTATTTTTACGTTTTTGTGTCTTTCCTTTAAAAGTGATTATTTTGCATGGAGGGTCAAGATGGCGGAAGGCCAGGTGACCGCATTTCAGGGAGTTCCCTGAAGAGAGCTGAATTCCAACAAAAAAACCACTACAAGACCACTGTTAACACCCATGAAACCAGCCTGAAATGTGATATTTCCCACTTCTGGACCGCCACGAGAGACAAAGAACATCGGCAAAAAGCTAGAAACAAATTGGAGGGTCTGGAGGCTTGCCCCCAGAGACAGGGGAGTGGGGGAGGAAGCCCGCAGAGCTGAACCATTGAAAACAAATACCGGAAAAGGAAAGTGCTCTGTGAGTGAGGAATAACAGCAGATTACGGCCTGAATTGGGGCTAGAAAGAAGCTAAACACAGCTAAGCCCGGGGCAAGGCAAGACTTTTT
>PITA01014642.1:0-53028 GCA_004023965.1 Spilogale gracilis
TCTCAGACTTCCCAGGTATCTGTCCATTCTTTGTTCCTGTTCAAAACCTCTTCCTTGGGGCACATGAGTGGCTCATTAGTTAAGTATCCAACTCTTGATTTTGGCTCAGGGTGGTGAGATTGAGCTCTGCACTGGGCTCTTTGATCAGTGGGGAATCTGCTTGAGATTCTCTCCTTCTTCCTTTCCTTCTCCCTGTGGCCCTTCCCTGCTCACACTCTCTCTCTAAAATAAATAAATAAATAAATAAACAAACAAACAAACAAACAAACAAACAAATAAATCTTAAAAAAAAAAAAAACAAACCCAAAACAAAAAACCGTTCTTCTTAAACTCTCAGGGAACATTCCCCACCATAAAGGAATCCAAATTCCCCCACTTTTTGATAGACTGATTCCGGAAAAGCACTGATAAATCCAAATTTATAGATACATATCCATATATTATTATTTCCTTTAAATAGTACTAAAATAAAAATAAATTTACCTTTATAGAAAGCATGTTTTAAAGTTGACCTACCTCTGCCCCTTCCATATCTGATGCTTTATTGTAAAGTTCTGGTATTGGCTTATTTTTCCGCAGCCCTTGACATACACACACACACACACACACACACACACACACACACACACACACATGCCTGCAAGTCTCACAGTCAGTTCACGATGGAAGTTGCTCTAATCCCACTATTTTGGGTGATGTTGACCATTCTGGATTTTTTATTATAAAAAAACTGCATACTGTGGAGATTTGGAGGAGACACTGAGGATATAAACATTATTTAATAATACTATGTGCTGTTCTCATATTCTTACCATGTTTTCTTGTTTTCATATAATACTATCAATGTCTTTGCAAAAGCTTTCCATTTTGCTTGAAATGATTCCAAAGGCCAATAGGATATTGATACCATGTGACTTCAGTTGGGACTATATTGTGTCTGTTGATTACAAGAATACTAGTTTAATTGAAACAGAGCTTTGAGATCTTAGAATTGTTATGTGAGGAAGAAAAAATTACACATTTTTGTGGATTTTGTAAAATCCAGATTCTGTCATTAATTGTTTGACCTCAGGCAAGTTGCTTTAGCTTGCTGGATCTGCAGGCAGAGAGATTCTGGGGCCAGGGGTGGGAACTGGTAATTAATGGGTAAGATCAGTTGGAGATTAAAATCCAGCAATAAGTATAAGTGAAAGTGGTGCTTTTAATGCTTTACAGTTCTTTTCAAACCAATCATTCCACAAATTTTAGTCATATTTTGTTATAAAATAGATCAAGATTTTGCTTACATTTTATCTCTTCTTTTTGTTATAATCATATCCTATTTCATATTCTTCCATTTTGTGGTGATAAGACAAAGCACCATTGCCAAAACTTTGTCTTTCAGATATAGTACTATATAGTACTATACATTCAGATAAATGCTGGTTTTATATGGAGAAGTCAGACATAAAAGACAGGAAGTTATTTTTTTCCCAGATAGTGTATACTTTGTGCTTCGACAGTTTTTTTCTGTAGAAAAAATGCAGAAAACATTCTTTTCAACAAACTTTTGGTACACATATATTTCACTTTGCCTTTGTAGCAGAGCCTTGAATTTTCGTGCCCATCGTCTATAAATCATATACTTAAAAATATTTTAGATATAAAGAAGAAATGTAAGGTCATCCAGCATGAAGTCTTTTCTTTAGGGATAAGCAAATGGTAGCCCAGGGAGGGTAGGTAAGTACTATGTAACTAAACTCAGAACACCCAGGGACCTAGAGTCAGGGAAGGCTTTCCAGAAGAAGCTATACTTAAAAGAAAATTTAGAGGTAGATAAGTGGAGAATAGTGAGATAAAGCCCTGTGAGCGAATAGCTGTGTTGTAGAAAGTTCCAGACTCAGGAAGCAGTGGAGCTTGGGTGGGGAAGGGAGGTCCTGAGTCTGGAACCTGCAATGCACATTCAAGGACTAGTTAAGTCAAAACATGAGAAATGGCCGGAAGGGAAAAGGTAGGATCATGTGGAGCCTACACACCTGGTTGCAGCTTACCTGCAAGTAGAGGAATTGAAGGGACTCACCAACTGAAGTACAGAGGGAGGAAGAGAAAACAGGGTACTATCAGGCTTTAAAGCATCACACATCTGAAATTATCCCAGAGAGGAGTGACTCAGCACGTGGCTTTGAAGTCAGACTATCAAAGTTCAAATCTCAGCTATTGAGGAGTGTAGGAGTAAAGTGCCCTCCCTTCTCTGTGCCTCAGGCTACTCATTTGTAACTGAGGATACTAATGTTACCCACCTCATAGGATTTTGTGAGAAAGAGTTGCAAATACACAAGTGTCTGGCGCTAGGATGGAGCCTCTGAGAGTTTTCTGACAGTAGTAGTAGTAGCAATAATAACCGTAACAATTGTGGGGGCATTGCAAATGTAGATGTCCCTAATTGACAGTTCTAAATTCCAAAAGCTTTAAAAACTAAACATTTTAACCAAGGTTTGACACAAAAATCTCTGGTGGCAAAACTGGAGCTGGGAAATGTGAGGATATTTATGGCCTTTATTTATTCCATGTCATATGGATATTTATACATTTCACCATGGAAAAGATTGCTCTGTTTGATTCTGAGTTCTGTCCCACACCATGCGGGGAGAAATAGTACTGTGTTCTGTTCTTAAACACAAACGATCGGGGCGCCTGGGTGGCTCAGTTGGTTAAGCCACTGCCTTCGGCTCAGGTCATGATCCCGGAGACCCAGGATCGAGCCCCACATCGGGCTGCCTGCTCGGCGGGAAGCCTGCTTCCTCTCTCACTCCCCCTGCTTGTGTTCCCTCTCTGGCTGTGTTTCTCTCTGTCAAATAAATAAATAAAATCTTAAAAAAAAAATAAAAATAAATAAAATAAAACACGAACAATCAGTTCTGAATTCCAAAACACATGTGACCCCCAAGAGTTTCATAAGAAACTGTGGAATAATCTCTATTATCTCATTCAATCCTCAGCATAACGCTTGATATAGATATTTTCATCCAAGCTTGCTGCCATCAAAACTGGGGTTCATCAGTAGTTCCAGTAATTTTCCCAAAGTCCCACTGTTCATTGGAGGTGGATTTGGAGTTTTGGTCTAGAGTTGCCCGACCATGCTTTGAAGAAGCAGGCGCATTTGTACACTCTCCTGTATCTTATTTATGTTTATTAAATTTTAGTGTTTTGCATAGTTTAAATATTTTTATTTTCTAGAGAGTCATGGTTTTTGTGTTTCTAGGAAATAGAAGCTTTTCACAACCTGATAGTTTTCAAATATTTAGAGTTTTTTTTTAGATAAAAGGCTCATTCTGTATTAATGGCAGTAGGAATAATAATTATTATTACTATTTTAATGGCAACTATAATTTATCAGGCACTCCTGTGTGCCAAACATTTAACAAAGTGCTTGACATACATTATCTTGTTTAATTCTTACATCAACCTAATGAGGTAGCTATTATTCCCTGTTTTATGAAGAGAAATTGATCCCTAAAGACATTAAATAAATTGCCAAGATTCACACAGGAAGTAAGTAACAGGACTGGAATTCGGATCACACTCACAATTCCAGGCACTGCATTCTTTTTTTTTTTTTTTTAAAGCTCCTTTATTTTATCATGATTAAAATCATGGTAATCTACATGGCAAAATTACAAAGAATATAAAGACTGTGCAATCTCCCACGCCAGAAAACAATGCAACAATCTCACTTTCTAGTCACCATCATCCAGTTTCTTTTGTATCATGCAGAAATTTGCCTTGCACATGTGTGTGTGCACACACATTGTTCTTTTAATGCCCTCATAAATATATACATTATTCTATAATTTAATATTTTCAAATAGCATCATATCATAGAAAACTTTCTTTATCAACACATATAGTTCTAAATCATTGTTTCACGTCTACATAGTATTTCAGTGGATGGACATAATGTAATTTATTTAACCAGACTCCTATTGGTGGATATTTAAATTGTTCCTGATTTATAGTTTTTACAGATTTTCCTACACATGGACATCTATACAGAAGCCTTTCACATGGATACGTGCCTATTTCTAGAATAGATTTCCTTGCAGTCTAATGGCTGGGTTAGAAGAGTATTTGAGTTTCAAATGCTGGAAGATACTGAAAAATTGTCCTCTAAAAATGTTTACTTTTCTAAGAGTGTTCTATTAACCTTTACTTATTTGAGGATGAACATGGTCATATTTTATATTGCAGTTTAAACTTAAATTTAATTGTTGATAAAGGTGAGTGCATTTTTGTATATTTATAAAACACTTTGTATTTATATGTCTAAAAACTGTCCATTCATATCCTTTATCCTTTTTTCTCATGGAGTTGTTTAATTTTTCTTATTGGTTTGCAAGTGCTCTTTACCTATTAGCAATATAAAGTCTTTGGTCTGTCTTTTATGTTGCAGATATTTTTCTGAGCTTGTAATTAGTCATTAAATCCTTTTTACAGGTTTTTTGATTGTTCATTTTTCTGGAGTTTTTTTTGCTGTAAAGAGGTTGTCAATTTTTATATAGGTGAATTTTGGTCTTTTCTTAGATATTAATCCAATTTTGTTACTCTTGTTCAGGTGTACTAACAGAACAAACAGCAGGACCTTTGGGACAGAATCTAGAAGTAGAACCATACTCACAATACAACAATGTTCCATTTCCGCAAGTCCAGCCGCAGATTTCCTCGTCATCCTATTATTCCAACCTGGGTTTCTACCCCCAGCAGCCCGAAGAGTGGTATTCTCCTGGAATATATGAACTCAGGCGAATGCCGGCTGAGACTCTCTACCAGGGAGATATTGAGGTAGCAGAGATTCCTGTAACAAAAAAGGCCCGAATGGGTACATCAGCAGGGAGAATAAAAGGAGATGAATTATGTGTTGTTTGTGGAGACAGAGCATCTGGATACCATTATAATGCACTGACCTGTGAGGGGTGCAAAGGTAAGCATCTCTGGTTGGCCATTCTCTCCTTGAGGTTTTACTGTACTGGTTTTGAAATCCCTCAGACTGGATTCTTGCCTTTTCCCAGATAAAGTTCCTATTTTCTCTTCCTCTGTGCCTACCTGTTATAAATCTCTAGGAAAAGCCTTTTAGTGTATTTAGCTTATATATAAGTAAACTATTTCCTAGTTAAAACCTTGCATATGGTTAAGGAAATTAAATGGATTAAGGTCTTTTTGTTTGTTTTTGAGAGAGAGTGAGAGAGAGATGGAGAGAGAGAAACCCAAGCAGGCTCCATGCCCAGCACAGAGCCTGACGTGGGGCTCAGTCCCATAACCCTGAGATCATGACCTGAGTTGAAATCAAGAATCAGACACTACCAGGGTTCCCTGTTGTTTTTTAAAAGAAAGAGAAAATAAATAAATACAAATAAATAAATAAATAAATAAATAAATAAATAAATAAGAAACTGTTGAACTCATCTCTTTTAAAACTGAGATCAAGGAGAATAAGACTCTATTAGTTGTATTTATGATACCTTAATAGTAAATTTATTAGTTCTAATGCTTCATTCGCATTCTATAGATGAAAAAAGTGCAGCACAGAAGGTTAAGGAACTTACTCAAGGCTTCACAGCTAATCAGAGGTGGAGTTTCAAATCTATAGCTTATTAGCTTAACTACAGAGCCTCTGCTGGTAACCACTAGACTACCCTGTCTTTTGATCCTTGCCTACTGAGTGATCATCCTACTCTTTGAGCTATTTGCTCAAGGCTAATATTGACTAAATCAATGGACAAACTACTGGTATTATCTGGGCTAAGGGAATAAACCCCAGAAGTCAGTAATCTGAGTCAGCTCACCTCCTTACAAGTGAACACTTTGTGAAACCTGGTCCTCTCAAGAGGACTCTGGGGCATCTGGGGTGATTGTAGTGAAACCACTGTGCCTAGGACACCCCCAAAACACTGACTTTAAAAGCAAGCAGGGGAGGGGTGCCTGGGTGGCTCAGTCATTATCATTAAGTTGATGCCTTTGGCACAAGGCATGATCCCAGGGTCCTGGGATCAAGTCCTGCATCGGCCTCCTTGCCCAGCAGGGAAATGGGAGGACACCAGGAAAGTGCAGGATTATAGGACGCAAAGGGACAGAGAAGTACTCAAGAGAGAACCCATCCTTGGGGGGAATTCAGGAAGGAAAATTTGGATCTGGATGTAGATATAATTTTTAAGAGCAGAGAAAGGCTGAGCTTTTTCATTGATTCTGACTTGAGACTTTGCCCCCATGGTGGGAGCAAAAGGACCAGAGTGCAAGGAAAAGATGAGATGGAGCCAGGAAGAGCCTGTGTTCTACATCAGGGGTTGGCAATGTTTTTTTTCTGTAAAGAGAGAGTAAATATTTCAAGTTTTGCACCATAGCAGTTTCTGTTGTGATTACTCAACTCTGCAAACAAACCCACATAAAGAAGGGACATAACTGTAGCTTTATTTAACCTACAAAAATAGACAAGGAAATTAAAAAAAAAAATAAAAAACAAAAACAAAAGCAGGCAGTGGACTGAATTTGGCCCATAGGCCTAGCTGTAGTTTGCTGACTCTGTTCAAGACCAATGACTCTGGAGGGTGAGTGTGAGAATTAACTGGAATCTGGATAGAGAGGGAGTCCAATACTCAGGGCATGGATATAAGACACATAAACTCATTTTGTATGGCTGGATTGAATTGTTTAGCTGGATTGAATTCATGGAAACTATATTTCATTCGATTCAGGATTATTATACTCCACCCCTCAACCCTACCTTTCTCTGGGATTTTGTCTAAATTCCATGATAATGCAGTGGCGTACAGGGATTGGGCACTGCGGTGGAGCTCTGGTTTTTTACCATTGATAATGTAGTGTAGCATCTGCTAGGTGTTATTCTAGCTGGCCTTCTTTCACTAGTTGGAAGGGTCTCAGAGGCTCCATTCTGGGATCTTGAGCACGCGTTTCCTTCCTGTCTGGCCTGCTGGCTCTCCCGCAGCTCAGGTGGGTGGGTTCCTGATGCTCCTGCCAGTGTGGGGCTGACATGCCCAGCTGCCCAGAGAGACCAGGTCATCTGATGCTATGCCGCCCTAAATGCTGAAAGCCCCAGGGGCCTCTCCAGGCTGTCTCCAGGAAAGGGCACAAGACTTTTTCTGTTCTGGGGTTCCTGAATGACTTGGAGTTTCTATATTCTTTCAATATACACATCCTATGGTACAGTCTGGGCATGAAGTTGGGAGGGACAGAACTCAGGGCTTTCTCATGCACTTAACTTTTCTTGGTTTTTTTAGTTTCTCTTTGTCTATCTCTCCTAACTTGGGGAAATTTAGGGTCTGAATCTTGATCCTTAGGCTTTGGTGACTAAAAGCCAATAATGAGCTCCTTTGTGCTTTGCATATGTTCTCTTGAGGAAATAAATGAAAATTATCCTAGCTTAGTGAATAGGGAGGAGGTTCACAACACAGGGTAGAATACCAGGGAAAGAGCCAGTACCCCATGCCAGGCAGGCCTACTTGGCCAACTTGGTCCCCCACTCCACACCCCTTGGATATCTGTGCTTACCAGATACAAAATGAATCTTACTCTGTAGCTTTCTATCAAAGGAATGGTGTGGACTTCAGGGTTTCACAGGCATGCATTGAATCTAGACTGTCCTTCTTGGCTAAGTAAGTATGTTACTTAATATATCGGTCAGAGTTCAGTGAAATAAAACAGAAACCAAAATTTCAAGCAGTAAGGAGTTAATACAGGAGAAGTTGGAAGGGCAGAGGAGCAGGTTCTATGCTGAATCTCTCAGGATGGTCGGGGTCACACACAGAACTGGCCTGCCAGGGACTTGCTATGGTCAAGAAGATGGGGAAACAGGAAGCTAACACAGAGCTGTTGTTTCTAAAAAGACACCACCCTAGCCGCCATCTAGGGATCAGAAAGATGCTTCTCCCGTAATTACTGGCTGCAGAGCAATGGCTTGCCAGCTAAACCTGATATACACATGATGAATGCAACAGGAAACTAAGATGCTGCCACAGCACAATTTTACAGCCCCGCTTGCCATTAGAAACAAGTCTTACAAGAGCATCTGTCCCACAGAGCTTAAATCATATCCACAACGTTAGCTGCAAGGGAGTCTGGAAAAGATGATGTCCAATTTTCTTACCCTTACAATAAAGAATGTACCCTAGGGTAGAAGTGGGTGCCATAGATATCTGGTCAGCCAATTCTTAGTTTATGGAATATTTTGCTCCTCTGAGCCTCCACATTGCAAAAAAAAAAAAAAAAAAAAAAAAGGATAATATATATTTCACAGGGTCTTTGTAGAATTAACTTAATTTTATATGTAAAGATCCTGGCAGCTCTCTTGCTTTAGGAGTTCACTACAGGTCTATCAGACCTGTGGTACTTACACACACACACACACACACACACACACACACACACACACGGGAGTAAGTTTTTTAAAACTTAAAAACAAAACAAAGATCATGGTTAAACATCCTGATTTCACTGGTCTCATATCTATTTCTGTTAGAAATATTTTAATTTTAATGAATGTTTTATGGTCAACCTTTATGGCATCAGTAAGAGAAATTTCAGTACATTTTTAAAGAGCAGTAATTGTACGAACACAAAGATAATGCACTGAGAGTGTCCGCCATTTGCTCAGCATCAGATTACAAGAACTTTCTTTTCTCCCATTTGCCAGGGGGGCATATGAAAATGTGCTAATGTGTGGATGAATTTTGATTCAAACCTCAAGCCTCAACTAACAAAACTGATCTGCATCTCACTGGAAATTCCAAATGGCTGCATTTCTAAATAGGTCAATGTCCGTCGCTCCATCTCCAAGCCGGGAGAGTCTATGCCTATCAGCAAGAGAATGGCCGAATTCTTACAAGGCATTTTATTTTTTTTTTTTTTTTTTTTAAAGATTTTATTTATTTGACAGAGAGAAACACAGCCAGAGGGGGAACACAAGCAGGGGGAGTGAGAGAGGGAGAAGCAGGCCTCCCGCCGAGCAGGGAGCCCGATGTGGGACTCGATCCCGGGTCTCCGGGATCATGACCCGAGCCGAAGGCAGTCACCCAACCGACTGAGCCACCCAGGCGCCCCTTACAAGGCATTTTATGAGTGAATGGGTGACCTATTGTACTTTTGAACATATGAACATATTCTGACTTAGTTCTGAAGTTCTAGAAAAGACTCCATGGTTGTTGAAACCATTCTGGTGTGTGGAATAGATGCAGAGTGTTTCCCATGGGTCCTCTGTTTATGGTCAGGTCTGAGGCACCTTGACTCACACATGAACTTCCTGACATCCTACTTGATTTTGAGGTCTGATTTTATAAAATCTGACAGTGATCCTACTGAACTCTATAGGTCAAATTATCTTAGAGTTGGATGTGAGTGGGGTTGGAGCTTAAACTATTTCACCACATTGGAAGCCTTTTTTAGTAAGTGTTATAAAGATCACAAGAATCCGATTCTGATGGCAGACAACCCAGATTTCAACACCTCCTTCTCCCATCACTGATTCTCTTCCCAGATGTTCCAAGTCGCTGAATGTGTCTGAGCTTCAGACTTCTCTCCTGTAAAATGAGGATAGTAATAAAGCTGAGGAGGAGGAGGTCGACGTTGAGATAAGGATGATGGTGATATTGCTGAGAGACAGAAGATATATCAAATGATTATTATGCATGGGTTTTATCTGGGGCTTTACCTGTACTAGCTCATTTAATTTCCAGGACCACCCTTTGAGGAGGTACCTAGGGGTTGGTGGGAGAATTAAACAAGATAATATGTATGAAGCAATTAACATAGTACTTGCCTATAATGAACCCTCAATAAGTGTCCATTATTATTACTATAATCAAAAAAATGATGCACTGTTTTTGAAACATCTAACTCTATGCCTGGCACACTTGAATGTTCAGTAAGCATTAGTTTTTGCTGTGAATTCTTATTATTTTATTGTTGTTATTCTTCTGTTCAACCAGCCTCTCAAACTTGGATCATACATGGTCTTCAAAACTATCTCTTTTCCTATTAATTAATTAAGTAAGTAAGTAATTAATTAATCCAACTCCTGTGAGTTTGAATTCATTAATTCAGTTCTTTACTCAGCAACTATTATTAGGTACCAACCATATGTCAGGCTCTATTCTAAGCATAGGAGATGCAGTGGTGAACAAAACAGACAAAATCCCGGCTCTCTTAGTCACCACCTTAAAGCAAAACAGGGAAACAGTTTATATAACTGAGCTAAAATAGACAAAAAGAGAAAACAGTAAGACAAAAAATAAAAGATTAAAAACATAAAAGCAATGAAATAGTATTAAAACATACAGAAAAATTAAGTGATAAAAGGATGATTTCCAGTGGATAAAAATTGAAATTTCAAATAAATATATAGCTATGATGCAAGACAAATATAGACAATAAAAATTACATTTAAACAAGAAGAAATGTTTAAACTAAATATATAAACAATATGTAAATATGAAAGTAGTGACTAAAAAACCTCTAGTTTGTAAGTCTCCAGCTCCTGGGAGTTCGCCCTCCTGGGAGTCTGAATGGCTCTTAAAGACATGCAAAATCAAGTTCACGCAGAGCATAAGTTCACGCAGAGCATTATTACCATTACCCCTCTGCTCATTTTCCCAGTCTAAAAGCATTGACTTCCATTTATATCATTTTTGAGATGATCCAATATAATCCTTTCACTGAGAGGTTGATAACAAAAGCCCTATGCAAGAGTTATCTTATTTTAAAGTTGGAGACTTTAGCTTTTATTTTATCAAGTGTACATAGAAAAATGGCTACCCTCTTGGGATGGGAAAGAAAAGCAAAAAAAAAAAAAAAAATGGTGGGGGAAAGAAAAGGATAACCACCCCCCAAATAAGAAAAGGAACAAAGAACAAAGCATACATGAATCACTCAATAAATTGTCCTTTTATATTAGCACTGCTAAAATTATTGAAAAAATACACATTAATGGACTCAAACAATTGGGGAAGGTAATGACTCTCTGTTATGGGCTGGTCAATTCCCACCATGGACTGTTTATTTCATTTACCTTATAATGGCTTCAGTAGATGGTATTATCATTTCCTTTTTGCAAATAAAGATACCAACTCTCAGGAAGTTTTCCTAGTCCCATGCTATGAAAGAATGGAGTAGAATTGGTATAGTCAAATCATCAAGACTCCTGAGATTTTATTCTCTTGTATCCTTCTGTCAATGACTTTCCTAAGACAGTCTGCACTAAAACATATGCAAGGAGGATGAGTGTTTTAAACGTTGGTTCTGTGCTTAGAGAAAAAATACACCAACAAAGAGAAAAACAAACAAAATCTAGGTGATGGCAAATCCAAATCCATTAGTTGTTTGACAGAAGGATCTCCTGGTGTTCTCCACCAGTGTACATTCCAAAAGCCAGCACAACTATAAATTATTGAACAATACTCGCTTGTGCGGGAAATAGACCATCTTCTTAATAACTAAGTAGAGTTGTCAGGCCCTTTCACACATAGAAATGACAACCAATAATCATATCACTTTTAAAAATATACAATGGAATACTATGCCTCCATCAGAAAGGATGAATATCCAACTTTTGTAGCAACATGGACTGGACTGGAAGAGCTTATGCTGAGTGAAATAAGCCAAGTAGAGAAAGTCAAGTATCACATGGTTTCACTTACTTGCAGTGCATGAGGGGTAACCTGGAGGACAGTGGGAGAAGGAAAATAATGAGGCATTTAAGACCTTCATTTCTAATTGTGATATATATATATATATATGAGCATTAGAATACATTATTTAAGAATTACCTTTGTAGGGGCTTACCTTGTATTAATAGGTTAAGGTGAAAGTGGGAATAGACTGACAAGTTGTCTCCCAGGCAAACTCCCACAAAGGTGTTTCTCAAATGACTTTAGAAAGGAGAGTGGTTTCATTAAGTAGCCCTCTGAGATTCCCTGTTCACCCCTCTGAAATGCTGTTTGTGTTTGTGCAGCCTACTTTTAGCAATCTGGAGGACAAGATGTGTGGTTGGATTGAATGTTTTGGTCTTTATTTTCTAGGCACGGGGACTCCCCTTTCCTTCTGAGCATTGCCCTCCCTCTTTGGTTTGTATTCATTGCTTGAGACTGCATGCAAAAACACTGTTCTCCATGACTTAGATGGATGGCAAACTTTTTGTTAAGGGGCAGATAGTTAATATTTGAGGCTTTGTAGGTATTAAGGTCCCTGTCACAACTCTTTGACTGCCATTGTAGCGCGAAAGCAAATGTGCATGTAAATGAAGTCATAAGTAGCCCTTTGACGACTAAGTTGTTTGTAGATTTGTCTATTTTGGAAGGATGTTAGGCAACTTCTCAAAATAATTCAAAAGTCAGTCCTTTTAAAATGTATTTAAGAAAAAAAATCAATACGGATTATAGTTGGTAAAAGTAAGTGTTGGAGAAGTCAGGTGAAAATTTTTGTCTCTCTGTGGTTCTCCAATAAGTTAAAGTGGGACAACCTCAGAATTATTAGCAGTCAATATATAGACAATAATAATTTTCATTGCAAGTAACAACTGGTGTTGGTGAGAAAGAATGTGGAGAAAACGGGACCCTCTTGCAGTGTTGGTAGAAATGCAAACTAGTGAAGCCACTGTGGAAAACACTATGGAGGTTCCTCAAAAAGTTGAAAATTGAACTATCATGTGATTTAGTAATTGCACTACTGGTATTTACCTAAAGAATACCAAAACACTAATTCAAAGGGATTACATACACCCCTGTTTACAGCAGTATTACTATTTTTTTTAATTTTTATTTACTTATTTATTTGAGAGAGAGAGAGTGAGAGAGAGCATGAGAGGGGAGAAAGTCAGAGGGAGAAACGGACTCCCCGAGGAGCTGGGAGCCCAATGTGGGACTTGATCCCTGGACTCGAGGATTGTGACCCAAGCCGAAGGCAGTCGTCCAACCAACTGAACCACCCAGGTGCCCCAGTATTATTTACAATAGCCAAAATATGGAAGCAGCCCAAGTGTCCATCAGTAGATGAATGGATAAAGATGTGGTATAAAGATAATGGAATATTATTCAGCTATAAATAATATTTATATTATTTATAAATATATATTTATTTTTGCTTTTTTGAAAACAATAGTCTGAAACAGCTTCTGCCAGGTGATCAGGAGTCTATGATCAAGTTCTAGAAAGTTTAATGTCTAAAGACAATTTTTAACGATTATCCTCCTTACTAGAAGGACAGCTTAATGCACTGATTAAGAGCATAGAGTTTGGAACTGAGCCTATCAGGGTTCAAATCTAAGCTCCACCATTTATTATCTATAGGACCTTGAGCAAAATGCTTCATCTCAGTCTCCACAGCTGTGAGAGGGAAATAACAATAGAATCCTTTTCATAGGATTGATATGAATATTAAATGAATCACCATATGCAAATGTTTAGAATAGTGCCTGATATAAAGTAAGTACTATGTAAGAGGGTGGTGGGGTCCTTTTTATTTGACAATGTGATGAGATAGACCTGAAGGCTGACTCTATTTAGGCTATATTGGATGTAAAGATCATTAGTTATTCAGCTCTGGGCATTTGTTGCTTTTTAAAAAGTACAGAGACCCTGAATTTTTTTTTTAAGATTTATTTATTTATTTGAAAGAGAGCGAGCAAGCAGGGGAGGAGCAGAGGGAGACAGAGGGAATCTCCAGCAGACTCCTTGCTGAGCAAGGAGCCTGACATGGGGCTTGATCTCACAGCACTGAGATCATGACCTGAGCAGAAACCAAGAGTCAGATGCTTAACCCACTGAGCCAGTCAGGCTCCCCAGACAACCAGTATTTTATTGATTTCAAACTGAGTAGTTGCTGTCAGTCACTGGAGTCTAATGTGTGCATGTGCATGTGTTCTTGTGTGTGTGCATGTGTGTGCACACATTTGTATATATGCATTGGGAGTGGGGTAAGGTATGTGAGTTATGTCTGTATAAAGAAGCAGAGAAACAGGATATGCAATATTTTGCATACTTGAGAGATCCATTTGCCTATCCTATAGACCTTCTTTTGCCACCGCAGGAATTCCTCTAGTGCTATACCTTCCTTAGACAGTAATGCCAGCCCTGTCTACTCATCTTTCATTACCAGGGAGTCTCTGTTCCTCAATGAATTTCCTTTCCATTCATTTTCAAATGACTTTTCTGGGCATTGTTAAATATGCACAAGATAGAGTCTGAGGTATGTGTATGGATAAATTTGCATAAGTATTACTACAGTATATGTACCCATATTTAAGTGATATAATGATAATATTGTGTTGCTATCTCAGAGTGAAAGCTAATTAATTCAACTAGCTATTGAAATGATAATGATTTCTTTCTCAGTTAATACCAAAGTAAAAAAAAAAAACAACAAAAAACCAAACCTGCAGAATTGTTCTAGCAGAGTTCCTTTGATTCATCTTGGAATAAGGAGGTTTATTTCTGTTAACTATTGCACTATCAGTATCTACGATGGTTTTGAATGGAATCATTCTTGAGAGGGGCTGAATACTCATGTGAAGATTGACTCAGGTTGACTAAGGAACATTACTGAACTCATTGATTTGGTGCCAGGAAGAAAACTAACTTCCTGTCTTCCTCCCTACCTCCCTCCTTCCTTTCCTTTCTTCCCTCCCTCCCTTTCTTTTTCTTTCTTCCTTCCTTCCTATTCCTTCCTTCCTCTTTCCTTTTCTTGCCTAGAGACTCTTTTAAAATGCATGCTTTGGTATTTGCACAGGCCTATCAATGTTGATCTGAAGCACAAAGTCTTTTTTTAGACTGTGTGATTGGATTTGACATTTAGGAAAATGGTAAGATCTTTCCTACTGAAAGTTATACCAGCTGACAGATTCACAAGCAAGTCAATGACTTTTTTAAACCTTGCTATCTCTTTTTCTTCACTCTCTGTTTTTATGTTGAGTTAGTTAACAAGTCCTGAGTTCCTGTTTCCTCCTCCCTGTTCTCACCATCTAGTTCAGACACCAATCACCTCTCAGCTGTTTCACCTTTTTTCACCTTGCACCAAGGATTCTTCCCAAGATGCACTTACCCTCTTCTGCCAAAACCCTCTAATAGCTTCTTTCTTTCTGCATGGTAAAAACTGAACAGCTTTTGCCTTGTGTTGAAGGGCATTTATTCATATTTTGTCCCACTACATGCCCTTACTCACCTTCCACTAATTCTCCCTATACTCTACTCTCCCACCAAAATAGATCATCTACCCTTCCTTGGCATTTCCATAACTTTCTTATTTCCCAGAGTGTCCTTCCTCCCTCACAGTCCATGTTTCGAAACCCTACTTATTCTCTAACTCCTAGCTAAATTCTACTTCCTTCTTGAAGTGCTCTCTGATTTCCCGTACTCTGAATTAATCAGGGCCATTCCTACCCATATAAATCTCCATGTCTGTGATGAAATTGTTGTCTGAGTTTGAATCTTCCTAATTCACTTATTAACCATGTGATCATGGCCAAGATGTTTAATCTCTGTGCCTCTCTTTTACATCTTCCACATCTATAATATGGGAACATATAATATTATCTTCATCATAAATATGTTATGAAGGTTAAATAACTAAATGCAGGTGAAGTGGCTAGAACAACAGCCAGTGAGTGCTTAATAAATATTGGCTCTTATTTCAACAGGCTGTTAAAATAGGAAGAATTCTTGCTGTCTCAGTTTTAGCATTCATGCAGACATCTTGCAGTGGGTAGTTATGAAATAGTTAAAAGGTTGCCTACTTTGAGGGTATGAAGTGGTCAGGAGTTGGAAATTCTAGAGTAGTCTTTAAAGATTTTGGAGTATGTGACTAGTGCACTATAAATCCCATAATTGCCTTGCAAAGGGGGAAGGTGTGGGATGCAGGTATCTGCCCTGGGGACCACCACTGAAGTATGGTACTTTTGTGAGGATTAGGAAAATGTGCCCCCCGCTTTCCCAGGTGAAATCTATACACTAAGGAGGCCCTGTTGCCCAATGCTCAATGAAAGGGTCTCCAATGGGATTACTTGAGGAGATTTATAAGTATCCCCTACAGCGGAGGAACACAAGAGACTGGCACCTGACTTTCACCTGAGAAGCTGAAAGGGCTAGAGGTATGGTGGCTGCGTATGAATAAATGGGAGAGATTTCTCTTCCTCACAGTTTGCTGGACCAGAGAAAGCTGGCACAGGGTTATCTTAAGCTCATGACAAGAAGACCACATGGAGGGACTTCAGAGTAAAGAGAATGGTGGTGAATTGCTAAATTCCTAGGTTCGGAAGAAGAGGATACAAGTCATGGGCTAGAATAGAGATGTATTTGTGTTCATCGAGGAATAGCAAAAGCACATATCTCAGTAGTGGGTATTCTCTAAAGAACCCGGCCCAAAAAAGGAGTCAATTTCAGAAACATGGGGGGCACAAGCCAGCTTCAGAGAGTACAGGCAACTAAGCACTGTCCTGTTACTTCTTCCCCTGCCTCCCATAGCCCTCTCCTTATTCACCACTTCACCTTGGCTCTCGAAGTGTCAGTTAGCTGGATGAAGGAGATAGAAGTGGTAAGTGGAAGAAAAAGAGAAAGAAGGGTAGTTGTGTGCCCTCCCTGCCTGTAGCTTAACTGTGGCAGGCTGCCGCTGTGGCTACACCTTCTCAGGGGAGGTATTTGCTTTTAAATCAAGGTTGGCATCTGTGTTATTACACTAGGCTGGACATATTAAGTACTAATGGAAGCTTTCAGTGTGACATCTCTCAGTCTGCTTGGTAAATAGCAACTCGTTTTGCAAGGCTTAGCTCAACATTTCCAAGTCTGATCTCTTCACCCAGAACTGACCATTCTCCCTGCTTCCTCTGCCCAGCCCAGCCCAGCAACACTTAATTTCACTTGGTTGTTTGCATGGCTTTGCCCTTAACTAGGCAATAGACTCTAAGAGGGTAGGGACGACTTACTCAACACAGTTGTCTCCCAATAAAGATAAAAGGGAAGTAACCTATCTTAAAAAAACAAAGTAAGGGAGCACCTGGGTGGAGCAGTGGGTTAAGTGATGGACTCCTGGCTTCAGCTCAGGTCATGATCTCAGGGTCCTGAGACTGAGCCCTGTATCAGGCTCCAAGTTCAGCGGGAAGTCTACTCAAGGTTCTCTCTCTCCTTCTTCCTCTGTCCCTCCCACTGCTCTCTCTCTCAAACAAATAAATAAATCTTTAACCACCCCCCAGATTATTAAGATTTTTCTTAAGAGAAAAACGCGTCTTTATCTTTGTGGGAAATTGAAAATAGTCTTTTGGATGATGAAGTGAGGTTGAAAGTACCTTTGTCATCGTTACATTCAAGAATGGCCTGGGTGATCTCGGGGGGGGTTCTTGAGAAAATGCTCTGGCATCCCTTAATCCTACTGTATTTTTTCTGAGTAGAGGCTGTTAGGAGCCCTTTTACTACTTTTTGTGTTTCTTCCACAGGTTTCTTCAGGAGAAGCATTACCAAAAATGCCGTGTACAAGTGTAAAAATGGGGGCAACTGTGTGATGGACATGTACATGCGAAGAAAGTGCCAAGAGTGTCGCCTAAAGAAATGCAAAGAGATGGGAATGTTGGCTGAATGTATGTATACAGGTATTCACATTAAGCAATTAAATTCCACTAAAAATCTCTTAAGGAGGCAGATGGCAGGTAAACTCGTCTGATTAGAATGGTATTTCACATACTAAAGAAGGGACTGACTAAGCCATTGAAATTCTTGAAAAGGGTAATGAACCACTGAAATTGTCCAAGGTGTCAGCAGTAGAGCATTTTATTACCCTGAAAAAAGCAGCTTTTGTTGTTCATTGTCGCAAGGAATCATATATGGAGTGAAGTGGCATTAATCTACAGTGAAAATCGCATGTTGTAATAAGCTAGCAAGAATGCCAACAGCCTAAAAATTTTCTCCAGATTTGACTTAATATCTTTCTTATTGTTTAATGAGTATAAAAATTCACAGTTGTGGAAATATTAAGAATGTTTTATAAGGTATAACTGCCTCTGAATTGTCTAAATAGAGTTTTAAACCAAGTCATTTTATTAGAAGTCCTCCTTCTCTTAGTGCAGCTTTGAACCAATTTGTATAGGTTTACACAGGAAATTAACTACTGTGGGTTTTAATATAATTTGGCCCTTTGATCTGATAAAGAGACACTGTATTAACTGCTGGTTTTGTGAGGAGCCATAATCTTCATCAATTTGGGATGCATGCTAGTATATAACATATTAATTTTTCATTCTGCAAATTCTACAGACCACTCAGATTTTCAGATAGGGCCTATTCCTCCTCAAAACACAAATGACAAACAAATGTCACCAAGGGGATGATAACATTCAGGGAGGGAATGCCACATGGAATAAAAGGCTTTGGAAGGTGACTCCAATCCTATTGTTTCCACACTGTACAGGAGACTGGGCTGGACCCAGAGAAAGAATGTGTGCAGGCGGGGGAAAAATAGGTCAGTGTAAATAATTCAGCTCTGGGTGGATGAAAGTTTTATAGTGGATGATCACTATCTCTCCTTAGCATATGAAATAAGAGACTGCAGTAGGGACTACTGTTGGAATCCAATCTTGCAATGGAAATGCTTACTTTGATACGGGGAGGTTCATGTTGCTCATCACTTAAATATGAACTCATTCCAATGGGAGCACTGAGGACATTTTTCGTGATTCCACCTACCAGAGTCTATACTATTACTAATGCAAACTTGTCCAATAATGGGTGTAGAGCTTTCATATGATCTTATAAAATAAATTCCCTGGACAAAGAAATTCCCGGAACTTAGTTTCATTAACATAGAGAGAATAAGGATGTTAAATGGGAATATGGAAGATTGTTCTGCATTATTTTTTATAGCTCTGTTTAAGTATAAATTAATGATGATATTATATGACTCTTCAAAAGGAGATTTCAAAGTCCCTTTGAGTTATTTTCATCTCTTTGTTCTCCATAATGTATATAGTTCTGAAAATAATGAGATTTAAAATTTTCCCTAAAAGATTTTGGTATTTGTTTTGTTCAGTATGTGTTTACTTAGGTGTGTTTAATGGGACACTGAATATACTTTTTATGAAACAGTTACGTAAACATGGATGACAAATAATATTAACATTATGGTGTGAAACACTAGCTCTCAGGGTCCCCTGGGCCAGGAATGGAGACAGTGTCATTCACTTTTTTATTGACCGAATACCTTGCATTTGTACAATGCTTTGGCATTACAAATTCTTTACATAAAATACATTTTTTCAAAAAGACCCACTTATGCTTAATATATACAAAATTCTTTGAGGTAGATATTTTTCCTATTTTATAAATGAAGAAACGGCAACGCACAGAGGGATAAATTTCTTGTTCAAGGCCAAGTCTCAAAATTCAGAAGGGCTAGAATTGGCGCTGTGCCAAATTGCACGGATGTGAGCCAACCACACATCAGCCATCTCATGACCACAGGCCCAGTAGGACTCTGCGGTGAAATCTCTGTGTTTTATTTTTTTCAGGCTTGTTAACTGAAATTCAGTGTAAATCTAAACGACTAAGGAAAAACGTGAAGCAGCATGCAGATCAGACCATTAATGAAGACAGCGAAGGTCGGGATTTGCGACAAGTGACCTCAACAACCAAGTCCTGCAGGGTAATAACATGCAATGGTGTCCACTAAAGCCCACAGCAGCTGAGCTTCCAGGCATGTAGTGACCTGGCTCAGAGGCTTTAAAATTAGAGCCACCATAAGCAGAATTTCATTCCAGTTGTACATTAAATAGGTTTCCTTTTTTAATGGAGAAAGCAAAATCTTCTTTGGTGTAGAAATTCAAATAATAGTAGTAAATAAAGCAAAAGGAACATTCTCTGTCTCCCTGGCTCCATTCCACTCCTGCTACCAAAAGGTTGCCAGTAGAAATGGTTCAGTGTAGAAAATGAATTTGTTGGTTGAGTTTTTTTTTTTAAGATTTTATTTATTTATTTGGCAGACAGCATGCACACACAGAGGGAGTGGCAGGTAGAGGAGAGGGAGAAGCAGACTCCCAGGGAGCCTGATGTAGGATGTGGGGCTAGAACCTAAGACCCTGGGATCATGATCTGAGCCATAGAGCTACTTAACAGACTGAGTCACCCAGGCGCCCTTCAGGTTGAGTTCTGTTGCCTATTTTCTTTTCTCTTTCATTAAGAAGGAAAACTTAAAGTGGGAAGGATGTGTATTCAGTAGAGGTTTGTGGATTAATCCCTATCAATGGGTAAAATTTAGTGGATACACATCTGTGGAACAACAGAGAAATGCTTTTCCCATAGAGCTCACAAATTATGCAAGAAATCCTTTGAACAACCTGAGACAAAATAAAGGAAAAGCATTTTAGATGATTAAACACATGGTGAGAATGCACAGAGTATATAAAGGAACTTTAATTTATCATTAGTTGAGAAAACAAAAATCCATGATTATTTAAGTCACACTCTTTTTAATACTTATTATACTACTGACAAGGAAAATTTCATTCACAAGTAGTTTTCCAAGAATAGTATTTTGTATTCATTTCAGAAAAAAATAATTTCATATTATCTTGCCATAGTACTTCATCAATCACACTTTGGTATAAGAAAGCAAAGAGTTGACACAATTATCCACACTCTTCAAAAGATGCTAGTAAGGGAGAAAGTGATGTTCAGGGTCTGAATTGTCTAGATTGATGATGCTACTTCAGTGTTAGGCAAACACTTTCTTCTGTAAAGGGTCAGATATTTTAGGCTTTGGCCACAGGGTCTCCATGACAACTACTCAAACCTGCCATTTTAGTGCAGAAGCAGCATAGAAAACACATAAACAAGTGAATGTGGTTGCATTCCAATACAATCACAAAACCAGGTGGATTTGGTTGATGGGCCACACTTTGTCAACTCCTCTATAGGAATGCTTTAAATGTGGGAACTTTTCCTTAGTAACTAAACCTTGAACTTACACTGACCTTCCCTATGAATGGGTTTCATAGACTTCATGTCTAGACTAGTCTGTATTATCAAGAAGTACATGAAATGGATATTTTGTTATCCTTATTTTAAAGACGGAAAAATGAACAACTTGGGACACATTTAGTGAAATGGGATATAGCTTGCCCAAGGACCCAGAGTAAGCAATTATAGTACACATTATATCAGAATGCATAGTTCCTGCCATATTTAGACCTTTTATCAACAATTTCTGAGATTAATTTACTCCAGATGGATGTACATATACAAAAAATGCCTTTTAACCACCTTCCCTAACACCTTTTATTTTTTTGCCAGTGTAGGAGAAAACTGAACTCACCCCAGATCAACAGAATCTTCTGCACTATATTATGGATTCATACAGCAAACAGAGGATGCCCCAGGAAATAACAAATAAAATTGTATGTACAAATATCTGAAAATACATAGGTTTAAAATTAATGTTTTTCTGGAGCTTTTAGTATTTTGGAGGTGGAATTTATGTATGAATTTGTTATTTCGAAATAATTAGAGCAGAGAATTTAGTTTCTGTATTTAAACTTTTAGAAGCATTAAACAAAGAATAAGAAGTCTCATATCTATTTAGGTGGTAGTTATTGTTCTCCAAGGATCTGAAGAATATAAGCTGGAATTTAAATTTTATTATCCAAATCTGGTTCTTTAGTCTAATGATTTTGTGTTGATTTATCCTTTTATCTACTTATCAATCATTTGTCTTTTTTCCCTAAAATTTAGTTAAAAGAAGAATTCAGTGCAGAAGAAAACTTTCTCATTTTAACTGAAATGGCAACTAGTCATGTACAGATTCTCGTAGAATTCACAAAAAAACTGCCAGGTATTTTTACATGTTGATACTTTTCTGTTATACTGTGAAATATTCTTATGACATTGAGAGAGTCGGGTCTGTTCATTATAAAGTAGGGATTATTTTACATCTGATTTAAATTAATGTGTCTAACGACTATAGACATGAAATGTTTGAACCAGATATGTGAAATCATTTATAATAATTCTTCTGAATGGATAGGCCAAGAAATAGAGACTTTGCAAATTTGTCATTCATCCATTTATTCATTTAATAAACATTTGTTGATACCTATTTTGTACTAAGTACCTAGCCATTACCTTCAAGGGAAATGATTAAAGAAAGGCTATAATAAAAAAAAATTATATACAAAGTGCTGTTTGAACAGAGAGGAAGTGGTTGCTAATTGTATCTGAGAAAGACAGGGAGACTTCAAAGAAAATAATACTTTAATTGGCTCTAAAAGATAAAGCAATTTTCCTGGTGGTACAGAGGAGAAGGAACCCTCCAAATTGAGAGATCTCCTTGTGAAAAATGTAAAATGTAAGGCATAAACAAAAATAGGATTGTTGGAGATGAGAGGGGAAATTCAGTTTATTGCAGCATAATGTGGTGAGTTTCTTGGTTAGACTTAGGTAGTTGGTACCAGACTGATAAGGGTCTAAATAAGGAATTTAATCATCATTCCCTGGATGGTAGAGAGCTTTTGGTGACTCTTTGTTGTCACTGTTTGTGTTGACAGGGAAGTTATGGACTTATGTTATATACATATGACTTGGTCAGTTTTATATAAGATGAATTTGAATGGGGTAGGACCAAGGAGGAGGGATCAGTTAAGATGTTACTGCACCAGTCAAGTCAGAGGGCCTGAAATAAAACAAGAGCAGTGGGAGACCAAAGAGAAAACAAAATGAAGAGAGATTTAAGAATTGATAGGACTTAATGAACAATTATATTTGTAGGATGAGGGAGAGGAACTTATTCATAGTCATTTGGATGGTGCCAGTAAAGAAACTAGAATTCAAGGTTCTTATCTTCCAGCTTCCCAATTCTTCCAGCTACATTATCAATGTTATCTAAGCCAATACATTTCAGTTGTTTCAGTGTTTTAAAAATATATTAGTACAATAGAATTCCATGATCTAGAAAAGTATAATTAATACTTTGTACAATAGCATAACCTTGCAATATTAAATTACAGAAGGTAACTTCTGATGTAAGATTTTAATTAGACAGGTTTATTTGCCTTCTTTTGCTGACATTATGCTATTACTTTATTAAAGTGTCATGGATAGACATAAGCCTACATAAAACTCATAAAATATGAGGAGAAAGTGCTCATTATCATTTTAACATTAATATTCTCTCTTTGTTAACAATGAAAGGACTAATTTGTTATATGCTAATTAAGGCAATCTTGATCAAAAGCAAGTTTATACAAGAGTGGAAAGTGTGGGAGGAAGAATTGGGAAAGAGAGAAATATGATATTTTTGGTTATTTGTGAAAAGAGAGTTTTTCAGCTCAGATGGTCTGTTGATCTTAAACCACAAAATAATTGAAGAAAAAAATCTTCATAAAACGTGGCTTATCTGAAGGCAGAAGCAATAAATGACACATCTCTTTATTCCCCATGCTTAGACTAGTTCCTGAAGGGAGGAAAGAGTACAGTTAATGTATGTTTAATGAATAAAGTAAGGGCATCTGGCTGGCTCAGTTGAGAGAGTTTGTGACTCTTGATTTGGGGGTTGTGAGTTTGAGCCCCATGTTGGGAGTAGAGATTACTTAAAAAATAAACTTTTTAAAAATTTTTAAAATTTTTAAAAAAGAGAAAAATAAAATGAAGAAAGTAATGAAAGACCCAAAACTCCTGAGAAATTTTAGCATTAGTAATAACATAATTAAAAGTAATCTTTTAACAATAATAATGGAAATGACATTGTTATGAATAGTAATAATAGTGCTGAAATTCCAAAAATGAAAGGGTGTTTGTGAAAGATAGAGATGAATCCTTTGATTCTATAGTTCATTGGGCATAAGCTGTGCCAGGCACTGTCCAGGGTGCTGGAGTCCCTGCAGGCATGGCTCCTGTCCTCAAAGGAGCACTTAGATTCTCTAAAATAGTGATTCTTAATCCTTAGCATTACTTTATTCTCTGATATCCCACTGTTATTTAATACTTTTCTAAACCATGTGGACTCTGATGGTATTAGTTTATCTTTATATGTGGTGTGTGTGTGTGTGTGTGTGTGTGTGTGTGTGTACATGTGTATAGAAGCCTGTATTGGTTTCCCATTTGTTCAGTTATCCAATTATTCAACAAATAGTTCTTGGTATCAATTATGTGCCAGACACTGGGGATACAATGATGAACAAAACAGCAAAGTATCTGCCCTCAAGGAGTTTATATTCTATTAGATGTGACAAACAATTAACAAATATACAAATAAATTTATTATGTAAGGTAGTGGTGAACTCTACGAATAGAAAATAAAGCAGGTAGGAACCAGTGAATTCTGGGGAGTATTATTTTAGTAGGATTACCTTGAAATGGAGATCGGCATACGGTGTGGGAGTGAGACATGGGGATAGCTGGGGAAGGGCATTTACCCTTGAGGCAAAGCAAGGTGTAGGTTCATAGCAGAGCCAGGGGTCATGCTAGAGTGCAGTGAGTGAGGGGAAGGAGGAGAAAAGAAATGATGTCAGAGAAGCAGCTGGGACTGTGGCAGATAAGCCAGGATAAGGAATTTGGATTTTCAAAGCGATGTTATGTTTCTTCAGGTTATCAGTTTGTTCCCATATTTCTCTGATTTTTTTCTACCCTGCATGATATAGTGTTGAGCTCAGAGCAGATATCTTAACATAACATTGATTGTTTTATTTATTTATTTATTTATTTATTTATTTATTTATTTATGTAAGATTTTGTTTACTTGTTTGACAGAGAGAAACACAGTGAGAGAGGGAACACAAACAGGGGAAATGAGAGAGAGAGAAGCAGGTTTTCCACCAAGTGGGGAGCCTGATGTGTGGCTCCATCCTGGGGCTCCGGGATCATGACCTGAGCTGAAGACAGATGCTTAATGACTGAAATACCCAGGCGCCCCTATTTTATTTATTTTTTTGAAAATGTCCCCATTCTCTAGATTGACTAATGAATCAGACAAGTATTCCCTTAAATGTATGGATATATGTGAAGATTTTTTTCTAGTTTGTGGATGCTTCCATTCTGCAGAGTTGACCCTATGGCAACAGACATGACTAATATAATGACTCAAAGAAAATCTGTTTCCTTTTAATTTCTGAAGTTTGCTTCATCTGAATTAGTCTGTTCTGCCATAATATATATTTTTGGTGTGGACCTGACATCCTTTTTTACCCAACTTGTTCAACAAATGCTGTTCAATAAAGACAATAGTCAGTGTCTATTTGGGATAGAACAATAGGTACTTAATGACTCAACCTACCCAACCTTAAAACAATGATAAAATCACTTTATGGAAATGCTTTATCAATGGGAATGACAGAGAGGGTGAAAAATTGTTGTTATACAGAATTCACAATTCCCTCATACTGATGTAATTATCATCTTGTCCAGGATTTCAGACCTTGGACCATGAAGATCAAATTGCTTTGCTCAAAGGGTCTGCAGTTGAAGCTATGTTCCTCCGTTCAGCTGAGATTTTCAATAAGAAGCTTCCAGCTGGACATGCTGACCTATTGGAAGAAAGAATTCGGAAGAGTGGTAAGTGATTTGGTTAATGCTAAAGAGTTTGTTCCTGCAAGTAAGAATTCGTACATCCCAAAAGACAGGCTTCTTGCTTATCTTATGCAAAGTTATGTGCCCATTGTGACAAGTATGGAGAATGACTCTAAAAAGATATGTGCTAAATAGATGAGGCCTTTAGAAGATTGATTTAAAAATCCTAGTTGTACAGAGACTTTGGACACAAAAACAAACTGAGGGTCTTGGAGGGAGGGGGGTGGAGGGATGGGAGAGCCTGGTGGTAGGTACTGGGGACACCTAAAGCGTGGAGCACTGGGTGTGGGGAACGGGGAATGAATCTTGGAACACTGGAAAAAAAAAGAAAATTTTAGTAACAATAAAAAAAAAATCCTAGTTGTATTAGCAAAATACCAAAAATACTTTTTGCCTTATATGAAGATTAAGGGTCAAAGAAAGAATTTTTTTGAAGTTTGGAAATTAGTCTGATAAAAAAACATAGCATATAGGAGCTGAGGTTATTCAGTCCAAAAAAAGATTCATTTGTTCAAAACCTTCATGAATGACTATGGATCAAACTATTATCTGTCTCTATTCAAAGCAAAATAAAAGGAATTATTAATAGCAACATTTATACATCATTTACTAGGTTTTAAACACTGTTCTAAATACTTTACATATATGATTTCATCAAATCTTTGCAAAGTCCTACGAAATAAGTACTATTATTATTCAATTTTGGTAGATAAGGAAACTGACACAGAGAGTGGTTAATAACTTTCCCAGAGACAGACAGGAAGTCTGACTTTAGAAGCCATGTGTCTAAACTATTTTGCTACACTGCCTCTCAAGAGACAAAATGAAATAGTATGAATTCACTATGGAGCAATACTGTGACAGAAAGGGCTAAGAGACATTGGAATGAATTTCCAGGAATTTTATGAAATTTATCTTGGAATTTGAACCTGAAAACAGTATAACTTTTTATTTTCCTGAGATACTTTATATATGGATTGGGAGGGGAGATATGAATGAAATGAAATGATGGCTCAAGATCCTTTCTTCCCAAAGTATTATCCTTTTATGAATGACTACAACAAATGTAAATACTTATAAAACCAGCATTTTAGAATAGAGATTGGAAGGAAAGCTTTTAGGAACTTCTGTATTTGCAATATATGGAAAATAATTGAAAAATTGAAAATTATTTTTCAAGAGCAGCCATGCCATAATTGTGTCTTCTTTTTTTTTTTTTTAAAGATTTTATTTATTTGAGAGAGAGAAACACAGCCAAAGAGGGAACACAAGCAGGGGGAGTGAGAGAGGGAGAAGCAGGCTTCCTGCTGAGCAGGGAGCCCGATGTGGGACTCAATCTGGGGTCTCTGGGATCATGCCCTGAGCCGAAGGCAGTCGCTTAACCAACTGAGCCACCCAGGCACCCCATTGTGTCTTCTTCTCTTAAACACTGAAAGCATAATTGTCATCATTGATAGATTTAAAGAATACACATTTTAAAAAGATACATTATTCATATAAATCCACTGATTTATTAGTTTACCATATATTTAAAGGCAAGGTACTATGGAGGTAGTGAAGAGAGGTTTATTTCTCTTAAGAAGTTTGTGGTCTAGTAGGAAAACATAAACTGTACATTGACAGTTATAATAAAATATGGAAGAGAAATGAGATGAGGTGACTTCTAGTTGGTAAGGCTCTAGAAAGATTTCATTGGCAAGTCGGGTCTCAAATGATATTATATGAGAATATTCAGAGTGGAGGTACAGGAGAGAAGGACCAGCAGAAACAAAGGACTGAGGCAAGAAAGTTCAGGTTATGCACACAAAGAAGAATGAATATTTGAGTTTGAATGGATTAAGGGTTGCATGAAAGGAAAATGGAATTTTTTAAAAGTCAGAATCAAATGATTAAGGGCCTTGAATGCAAGGCTAAAGAATTTATTCTTTATGTTCTAAGAAATAGGGAGACATTGAAGATTTTTGAGCAGGGGAGGAAAAGCATCAGTCATGCTTTACAAATCTTCCAGTGATGTTAGGATAAGCCAGGATGGGAGACACCTCTCAGGAGGCAAGAGGTTTCAAGAATGTGCTCCTGGAAGAAATGGAGGGAAGGGAAAGAGTCTGAGAAATATATTGTTGGAGATTTTCACCCTTTGAAAGATAGCATATTTTTAAGAAATATGGATTCTGGTTCTGGACAGATTTTGTTTTACATTTTCTGGAATGGTGTGTGTGTGTGTGTGTGTGTGTGTGTGTGTGTGTGTGTGTGTGTGTTCACTCATCTGTCCATCTATCCAGGAGGCTGGGAGTAAGGGAGAAGGGTTGAATCAGGTAACCTCCAAGGTACCGTCCGATTCTATAAGTCTTACTGCTTGTCTTCTTTTAACTAATCAATTTTTCCGACTGCTGTTTTAGCCAGTCACTGGGCAGCTACTTGAGTATCTTGATTTTTTTTATTATGATAAGAACACTTCACCTGAGATATACACTATTAGCAAAATTTTACAATTTTGTGTACAATACAGCATTTTGCCTATAGGCACAGTGTTGTCTAGTGGATACTCATCTTGCTTAACTGAAACTTTATGCCCTTTGAGCAGGAGTGGGAAGTGAGTTACTAATTAATAGGCACAATAAAGGAGATCTTTCTATTCAACAAATGTACATTGAATACTTGATTTGTGCCAAACACTGTACAGTTATTGAGGGTATGGAGGTGAGGAAATATGATCTTTGTCCCCTGAACGCTTACAGACTAATGGGGAAGATATATAACCAAAGGATGCCAAAACAATGTGCAGTATAATAGGGACTATGAGGGATGAATATGCAAAATGAAATTGAAGCAGAAAGTTGTGCTTGCCTACCCTGAGTCTATGTGATGAGTCAGAAAAGGATTACAAAGTGGACAAGTGAATCATGGAGGATGTTTATGAACTCGTCAAGCCACAAAAGTCTGAGAAAGGTATTCCAAGAGCTATAGCCATTAAATAATAATGTAGAAATTGCAAGTGTAAAGATGTGAAGGTGTAAAGCATCCACATGTTGGGTTCACAAATACCGTGATACTGAAAAATAGTATTTCTGAAGGTGAAATATAGTAACTGCTAGATTTTTAAGGACACTGAACACCATAAAAATAGTTTAATGTAGTTCTTGTATGATGAAGATTCTTTGTAATGTTCTGAGCAGATATGACATGATGATAATAGTACCGTAGAAAGGTCCTTCAAGCAGTTATATGAAGGAAGTTTTAGAGGGATTGACACAAGTCTATACAGAAATCAATGCAATAACTAGGTGAGAAATGGTGAGGGTCTTGCAGGTTAAAAACAGGTAATAAAATAGAAAAAAACTTGCTTGATTAATACAGGTTTCAGAATTTGGATTTTGCAAGTTTCAGAAAAGTTCAAGAATGTTTTCCAGAATACGAACTGTATAAATAAATATGCATGACTCTAGTTCATAAATAGATTACTTTACCCAAACATCAACCACATATTGTGACGATAAAAACCATCAAACTCACATGCTGCTTTGTATTTTATTATCTATAATGATGTTTCCATTTATTAATATTTATGAATTTGCTTCTTCCAGTGAATTTTCAGAACATTGCCTCTTCCACACACCACATAAAAACCTGATCTGGCAAGATGAACTTTCAGAATAATTTTTTATTCTTATGCAAATATAACACATTCTTCTACCGTACATTTAATTCCAGACAAACATAACATTGCAGAGTTGCCCTGTCTGTGCCTACAGAACTCTTTAGAAAATATAATGTGAAATTTCCTTTCTTGTTCTTCAAATTCATACTCTTTTGTTTGCTATTATTAAATCTCAATTACATACCCAAAACTACTGTCTCCTGAGTTACATTTACTTAAAATGAGGGTTATAGTGTTCATGTTAATTGAGGCTTCAGAACATTATATCTGACATAAACTGTGGTTGGGTTATTTCTATATAATCTAGTGCTCAATTATATTATTGCTAATGTACTATTATGCAAACTAGGTTTTAAAGCTGAAATATTTATTAAAACTAGGAATAGTTTCCATAATACCATAAACCATAACAGCACTGAAATTGCTAACATTGAATGAGTTTACATTTTAATATTAAGGAAATTAGCAGTAACTTTTCACAGACAAATGCAGCTTGTTTTGTTAACTTCAAATATAAATAACCTCTGAAATACTTATGTTTTGGCCTTTTTTGATTCCCATAACAGACATAAATGAAATATTCAATTCCTATGTGTTTATCAGGATGTCAGTGTATCTTGTGATTTTGCAGTGTTTTGCGTTTTTTTTTAAAGATTTTACTTATTTATTTTACAGAGAGAAACACAGCTAGAGAGGGAACACAAGCAGGGAGAGTGAGAGAGGGAGAAGCAGGCTTCCCCTCCGGCCCCCAGCAAGGAGCCCAATGCGGGGCTCAATCCCAGAACCCCGGGACAATGACCTCAGCTGAAGGCAGATGCTTAACAACTGAACCACCCAGGTGCCCCAGCAGTGGTTCACTTGTATACACATCATCTTGTGTGTATTCTCAATGGCCCCTAGAGGTGGGTGCTACACTCCTATTTTATAGGTGAGGTAACAGGCTTAGAGAAGCTAATCAACCTGCCCAATGTCATACAGCTAATCGGCAGATTGCCAGGAGCTGAACGCAGGTGATCCAACTCAAAGCATGGTGCTCTTTCTATATGTTGCACCTGTCACTCACCATGGTCTAATATTTACTCTACTGTCCACTAGTAGGGAATGCAAAGACCTAGTAAAACATGGTCCCTGCCCTTTTGTTGCGAGAGAACGTATAAGGAGCAAGTAGCTATTTGAAATTGGCTTTAGGTAAATGATAAAGTGAATAGAATCAGGGGGTTCAGAGAAATGAGACATCCTTATTAGCGTGATGGAGTTGCAGTTTATGGTACAAGTGTACTCTGTACAGTATACTGTTCTTATTTTTCTGCTCTTTAAATACACATGATTTCATTGCTTTAGTTTTGGCTACAAATGAAAACAATTTTAAGAACTAACTTTTCTAAAGAAGCTGATGTAAGCTGATTATCAGTTCAGATATTGACTTTGAAGAAAGGGCTGGAAATATTAAGAACAAATAGCAGAATATTTATAAGAAAAGTAAATGCATAAGTCAAAAGTTAGAGTTCTTAACACCTCATTGTGCTTTTCAAAGTGGTCATGTTTTTTTGAAATAGACAAATGTGGGGTTCAAACTGTAAGAAAAAGGCATTTTCTAAATAAGAGAAAGCATTAAATTAATACAGGAGTCAGCATTTTCATTGACTCTCAGCTGTATTCACTAAGCCTTTTATACTTGTTCAGTATTGGACAATATGTATTTATTTATGTATCTACTTCTTCCATTAATCTGTTGACTGCTAGAAGTTTATTCCCAGCATTATCACAGTGCCTGGGACAGAGCTGGTGTACAAAAATTGGTGAGTATTGTGAGATGAATCTGGAAAGTGACAATCCAAACCCTGGCAACTCCTAAGCATCAGTGAAATCTAATTTAGCCGCATAAATTTAGAGCCACTAGGACTAATGGGAAACATGTTACTAAATATTTCAAATGAAATATTTTATTTTAAAAGTAGTTACTTTTTTGAATTGCTAATTGGAGTGCAACTTTTTTACTTAAGGCCAACAGTATGGAACAAATGACTCAGCGGGTAGAATTACAGCAGTTGATATAGAGGTTGGGGTCCAAGCTCTTAACACCATGAGAATGTTTCCATTGTCTTAAGGGTGTCCTTTGCCCCATGATGTCTCACAATTATGTCACCTTCATTGCAAGGCACTATCAAAAAAGAATATTAACCAATTTAACAAACACTTGTTAATCTCTACCATGTCTCTAGCAGGATATTGGTTACTGAGGATACAGAGAAACATTGATGGAGCACCCTTTAGTGGTCAGGTGGTGTCACAGGCACTGGGAATGCATCATCAATTCCTGTTCTCATAGAATTTTTTCTGGTATTTCACACTGTTGGGAAGGAGAGATATGAATTGTGATAGATGCAATAGAAATGAACCTAGAGAAGAGAACTACTTATTCTGCTTCACTGTGACAGGGGAAGCTCCACAGAGAAAGCAAAATTTGAGTGTTGCCTTGAAAGATGAGTGGTGTGTCCTAGCCTAACAGGGATCCAGCCTTATATTTCAGGCAAAGAAGCATGAAGACTAAAAATGTATCTTATTTGTTAGAGAAACTGTCTGTTAGGATGCCCTTGGCTGATGATTACAGAAAATACTATTCAGTATGGCCTAAAAGTAAGGCCATTAGCTCAAAAGAGAAACCCAGAGGAAGGGTGGCGGCAGAATTGGTTAATTAAGGAGCTCAACATGTTGTTATCAGAAAGACAGGTCTTTTTCAAATTTCTGCTGTGCTATCATTGGGGTATTGGCTCTACCTTCAGACTGATTCTCTTTCTGGCCACAGCATTTCCACACATCACATCCAGGTGCAACAGTGGCCAACGAAAAAAAGAAACTTAAGGAAGGAACGTATTGACCTCTTACTGAGTATAGAAATCTTTCTTGAGACCTCCCAGGTGGACTCCCCTTTGTCTCATTGGCCGGAATTGTACTGTTGCTGACTACACCAACAGTGGCTGGATCTTGGGCTGGAGCTTCTGTCTGTTTCTGCCATAGTGTATTGGCCATGGGATTGAAGGGGAGGAGAGGTAGAGAAGTTGTGTAGACTGACTTGAATCAGCTTCAGGAATCAAGAGTTGGTGTCATTATCTCATAGGGAAACTATTGGGATGGAAAGGACTTAGTTTGAAAGGAAAGCAGAAGACAAACATTGCTTTGTAGGGCGTGTCAGAGACTTACTTATACCTTAACTTCTATGCTACGGGGTGGTGTCCTTTCTAGGAAAATGGCAAATTACATGGTTTTGAGCAAAAAGCATCCTTTTTAGTAAGATTCTTGCTCTATCTTTTTCCCATCAATTATAATAAATCAGAGGTATTTAGGGTACCTGGGTGGCTCAGTCGGTTAAGGCCTCTGCCTTTGGCTCAGGTCATGATCAAAGCCTGGGATCCTGGGATCAAAGCCTACATTGGGCTCTCTGGTCAACAGGAAGCCTGCTTCTTCCTCTGCCTACTTGTGATCTCTCTCTCTGTCAAATAAATAAATAAATAAATAATCTTTAAAAAAACTTAAAAAAAAATCAGAGGTATTTAAAATACCAGGAATGGTGTCTTATATAATATGAATTTTTGTATCACATATGGACATCCCTCTGCTTGATTTTTTGTCCCCAATCAAATAAAAGACATTTACATTCAAAATAACTTAAAATAGCATAGAGTTGATTCTATCAATTAGTTTTTCTCTCAAAGACTATTTCTGATTATTGAACAATTAATTTTCCAGTTACATACTCTTTTTTAAAAAGGCAAAACAAGAATCAGAGAAGCAGAAACATTTTTTTTTCACAATTTTTCCCTCTTCCATAGTAGTCTTTGTTGTTAAGTTAGAAAATAGCCCCCCCTTGTGGCCAAAACTCAGCTAATTGGGCATGGAAGCAAAAAATGAAACAAACTTGAAGCAAATCTCCAGAAAGGAAGAGGCAGGAAAGTAAGAATAGATTGCTCCCTCAGAATTATATTATTGTTACATTTCTCACGTTAGAAATTGCTGGTTCATAAAACACTTAAAAAACACCTTTGTTGATGATGCTGTTGTTAATTCCGATTATTAACTTCAATTCTAAAAGCAGATTTATATTTGATCTATGCTGTAGGAAATTTATTTTTTAAAAATTCTATTTTCTACATTTTCACTATCATCACTGTTAGCTTGTATAAGATGTGCAATATGAACAATCATAACAAATATCTTTACCTCTTTTTTTCCTCAAAATTATTAGCTATAGTTAGCTAGCTAATGGAGGTAACATTTTTGGAAGATTAATGCGTATTTAGAAAGACACAATAGGTTGGGTGCCTGGGTGGCTCAGTTGGTTGGGCGACTGCCTTCGGCTCAGGTCATGGTCCCGGAGACCCGGGATAGAGTCCCACATTGGGCTCCCTGCTTGGCGGTAGGCCTGCTTCTCCCTCTCTCACTCCCCCTGCTTGTGTTCCCTCTCTGGCTGTGTTTCTCTCTGTCAAATAAATAAAATCTTTAAAAAAAGAAAGAAAGACACAATAGGAAATTAGTTAGTCAAAGATGATTTCTAAAAATTAAATTTTTTCAAATCAGCCGCCTTTAATATTACCGCCAAATCCTTGTATACTTTTTTTTTTTAATAGCATGGTCATGAGTTATTATTTCAGGGAGCCACAAATGACGGATGTAGTTCCTGAATGCTGAGGAAAGCCTAAAGAGTGCCATTTTTCTTTTTTGAAGTGAAAAAGAACACCCTTACTAGGAAAATATAGATCTTAGTTTAGCTTTAACACCTAGAGAAATACTGAAGTAAATCACTGATCAGCCAATTTATATTCATCTCTATGGAGGTGCAGAATATAAAAGCAAAACAAAAACATAGCTTTGTAAACACAAAAATAGATAAGCTTACTTTAACTAAAATTAAGATGAACCAAGCTAAAAATGAACTAATGAACTATGGTCCAATTTCCTGAATAACAGTAATAGTATTTGCTGTAACATTTATTGAGAGTTTGCTATCAACCAGGGTTTATGCTAAGCATTACACATATATTATCTCATATAATGCTACTCTTATAATTCGCATTTCACAGATGAAGAAACTGAGGCTTATGGAATTTAAGTATTGTGACCAACATCAAGTTATAGGTCAGATTTCAAATTCAGAGGTGGCTCACTAAGTCTTAACGTCCATGTTTGTTGGAAACCAGGAATGGAATTCCCAGGTTCACATTTTTCAACCTTCTGCATTTTTAAGTTGTATCTAGTTTAGTCATGGGTATTCAGTTCAATCTGTTAAAGCTAGAATCTTCCATATGATGTAATATCCAAGTTGCTTAACAAGGACACTATTGTTAAGAGAGCCTATGGAGGTCAATTAAAGAATCAAAAGTCAAGGGGAAAGAAAAATGTGGCATTTTGACTAAAGAGAGAAATTCCAGGTATTCAGTTTGGGAAGACTCTTTAGATTATTCTAAAGGCAAGAATTTACACTTTCTGATTCTGTGAAGCATAAAATTAGATGATAATTGTACTCTTTAGCGTTTGGAAACCAGCTGTATTCTAGTTTGGTTTGGCCAAAGTTGTATGCTCTAGGTATGGTTGGCAATGGAACAGAGCACTCAATTTTACTGTGGACCAATTTTGCGAAACTCATCCTCATCTTAATTCATCCATAAGTCACATCACAGTCTTTTTTTTTTTTTTTATTCCCATGGTCTTTTTCTTTTTCTTCTTCTTCTTCTCTTCCCCTCCTCTTCTTCCTGTTCCTTGTCCTCCTCCTCCTCCTTCTTTTTTCTGTAATTCCTCAAAGCTCTTCTGGAGTGGATCCATGCACAGAACAGCCACAAAATTAATACTTGCTTAATGACTGGAGGAAGTGACACAAAGGAGTCCTAAATTATGAAGAAGTGCAAGCTAGATAAAGGGGAAGGAGGATATTCCAAGTAGTGAGAATATAAAAACTGGACAACGTGAGTTACTTAGGGAGCTCCAAGTGGCTAAACATGGCTGGAGTAAAGGCTATGTGATAGAAAGGTCATGTAGCTTAGTGACAGCTAAGAGCCAGTACTCTGGAGCCTGTACGAATCCTGCTTCCACCTCTCACCAACTGTGTGTGAGCAAATTATCCAACTTCTTGGTGACTATCTCATGGTGTATTAGGAAGACTGAATGAATCATAGCATGAGTAGTGCTTGGAACAACGCCTAATATATAATGAGTATTTAATAAATGGGGATCCTGACTAGTACTATAATGTAGGTGAGGAGTGGGTGTTGGGAGAGACAGGGGACAGGTCCTGGAGTCTCCCATGTGAAAAAGGAAGAACATTTATGATGAAAGCCACTGAGAGTTTTTGAAGGTTTGTAAAAATTGGGGGGACAGGGTGTGATTTGAATTTTGTGATCCTGGGACTAAACTGAAGACAGGAAGACCAGTGAGGAGGCAGTTGTACTGATCTAAATGAAAAGAAATAAGGACTTAAACAAAATCAGTTCTGGGTGCCATGGAGAGAAGAGCGAGCAGGGAGAGGTAGCAGGTCGAATCATAGGCCTCGGCACCCACTGGAGTTAGAGAGAGGGCTGGGTCTCAGTGGTCAGGCAGGGGCAGTGAGTATCAGTCACTGAGAATGGGAATACCAGGATAGGGATGGATTTGGTGGAAGATAAGGGGTTTAGTTCTGTACATGGTATTTTTCATTTTGGATGTATTGACTTTGAAGAGAACAGTCAAGTACCAATGCCCAAGTAGGCAGTGTAACTGTGAGAAGAACCCTAGCTGATGTATTAAGTGGGGATGTTTATACTTCTGGGCTTAAGAACAATAATTTTTTGTTCATTGTTTAAGATTATTACCTATACCTTGATTATAGATGTTAATATTAAAAAGATTAACCAAATCTTATTTAGAAAATGATGAAGTTGGGAGATTCTTTGGGCAATTTGAGAACATATCATTTATTGTTGGACAGTAGTGACTGAAACAAAAGCACTGCTGAAATCTGGGACACACAAATCACTGATTAGGTGATATTTTGAGGATTTTGTTAACTAACCTTCTTTGCAATGACCTGACTTTGGACACATAATTTATAGTCATTATTTGTGCATTTGTGCATAAATGTTAACATGTGCATGTATGTACAATGAGTTTGTAGTTTTACACTTTTTAGTCACTCAAAAATTTTATTATACCTCTGCAATTTTTCATCTTTCCCCCATAGGTATCTCTGATGAATACATAACACCTATGTTTAGTTTTTATAAAAGCGTTGCAGAATTGAAAATGACTCAAGAAGAGTATGCTCTGCTTACAGCAATTGTTATTCTCTCTCCAGGTAATTTTGTTGCTACATTTTTATTTTTATGTCATTTGTTTATTCTACTCCCTCTGCAGTATAATAGTAAAAATGTTTCTTTTTTTTTAAGATTGTATTTATTTATTTGACAGAGAGAGAGAGAGATCACAAGTAGGCAGAGAGGCAGGCAGAGAGAGAGGAGGAAGCAGGCTCCCTGCTGAGCAGAGAGGCCTAGATCCCAGGATCCTGAGATTTTGAGCTGAACTGAAGGCAGAGGCTTTAACCCGCTGAGCCACCCAGGCGCCCAGTAATAATGTTTCTTAAAGAAAATCTGGAAGACACAGCAATGCAAAGAAAAAGTAAAATGGCCTGTAATCCCACCACTCAAATCATTGTTAATATTTCCGTGTAGTTCTTCTCAGCCTTTTTTCTAAACATCGCACTCATTCATTGAGTAAAATTGCATTTTGAACTCATACTGTGCATTAAACATGGTTCCAGACATGAGGGGGACACAGCAGTAAAGAAGAGAGCTGCATGGAGCTTGCATTCCAGCACAGTGAGAAAGACAACAAATGAGGAAACAAAAATAATTTTTAGGAGGTGGTAATGTTAAATATATACATAAAACAAATTTTATAATTTATATAAATTTTATAATTTATATTGTAAATATGTTACATTAAAATGTTTTAACATATAATTTATATATTTACTTCATATATTATAAAATTTATAATGTACATTATATAATTTATACTTTATATGTAATATGTAATTTATATATTATATAAATTCTATATATATAAAGGATATAAAGGATATAAATGAAGATATAAAGAGGATATAATATATAGATAATATACAAAGAGGATATAAAGAAAGTGGCAGCAGGATATTATTATAATTAGTAATCAGGAAAGGCTTTTCTAAGGGGTTGATATTTGAACAGGAACCTAAGTGGAATTTATACTTTTTAATGTAATAGAGTACATATTACCTTTTTTTTAAAGTTTGTTTTCCTGTGTCATTAAAAAAAAAATTTATCAGTAATGGGACGCCTGGGTGCCTCACTTGGATAAGTGTCTGACTCTTGATTGCAGCTCTGGTCATGATCTCCGGGTTCTGAGATAGAGCCCTCTGTTAGGCTCTGTGCTAGGCATGGAGCCGCTTAAGATTCTCTTTCTCCCCACTGTGCACACATGCATGTGTTCTCTCTCTCAAAAAAAAATTATATCAGTACAAGTTTGTTGAAATATATGTATCCATCATATTGATGTACAGTCATTTACTGGTTACCATGTTTGGATATTCAGGATGTGTCCCTTTTTTTGTTGTTTTAAACAATGTCAAAACAAATATCACTGCACATAAAATCTGTCTATATTTTTGTATTATTTTAATTATCTTAGAGAGATGCCACATTCATGATTTATAAAGCATTGTTTAGCCTTAAACCATTATTACACATAATATTGAGGCAGAAGCTAATTGTTACTTTATTGCACCATAAAACAAATAATTAAAATAAAGACAAACTTTTTGGTCATACATACTAAAGTTACACACATATATACTCTATGACACAGTGATTCCGCTACTTAGAATATACCCCCTAGAAATGATGCGTATGTCCACCATATGGTTTACCTTTGGGGCATAGATGGGAAGGAGAATTTAGGGAAGCTTCTGGTGGAGGGGGCAATAAATGTTCTATATCTTGATCTAGTTATGATTACATGCATACGTGTGTGTGAAAATTCATCAAGTTAAACAATTTGTACATGTAAAAGTGCACATTTCTAAGTTACGTAGCAAGCAAGTTACTGCTGCTATAATTACGACAGATTAATACTTCTCCACTTTTTAATTTTGTCTTTTTATTTTAAACCTCAAAACAGACAGACAGTACATAAAGGACAGAGAAGCAGTAGAGAAGCTCCAGGAACCACTGCTTGATGTGCTCCAAAAGTTGTGCAAGATTTATCAGCCTGAAAATCCTCAACATTTTGCCTGTCTCCTGGGCCGCTTGACTGAGCTGCGGACGTTCAATCATCACCATGCGGAGATGCTGATGTCGTGGAGAGTAAATGACCACAAGTTTACCCCGCTGCTCTGTGAAATCTGGGATGTGCAGTGATGAGCACTGCAGGGGCAACAGCGCCTAGCTCTTTATTTTCCTCATAATATAAATCTGATGTACAACTTTCTTTTATTTCATTTTTACCTGGTTTCACGCAAGAATTTTGACAAATATTTATGCAGTAATTACCTAAGTTCCGTAGTTGTAAATATAGAACTAGATTGTATTTTACAAGGCTTCAGGGATTCTTTCATTCTAATTGGCCGGCCCTGTTTGCCTAATTAAATTGATCATTCTTCACTCTGTTGAAATAGGGAAAATTTCAGGTCGCTCTTCATCTTACCTTATTTGCATACATTTTACCAAAGAGCTGTGTTCAATTTTGGCAATAAACTGAACAAAATGGCAACAGGCTTTTCTTCTGGAACAAAATTTGAAAAATATACAAACTCATCTATTTAAAAGGTGAATGACTACTTAATGGGCCTAGTGTGTGTCTGGGAGGTGGGGGGGGGGCGGTAGTGGTGAAGGATAATTCACAAAAAGATAAACCCTCACCACACAAAGGGTGTTTTCCTCTTCCCGGAGAAGCCCTGGTGAATATTCATTTCTTTGAAGTTCTAAGAGATAACATACAGAAAAGTTAATGATTCTCACAGAAAGTATCCCCTAAAGCAAACCCTTTCACAAGTAGTTAGGGTCTTGAAGCAGCACTTATAAATTCAGACAACTTCCTTTTCTCTCATAAAAGCACTCACTATTGGCTTCATTGCTAATAATTAATCTTTTTTTTTTTTTTGGTTTTGTTTTGCTTTTGGAAAATAAACCTACAGCTGAGTGCACAGCTGTTGTATACTTCCCCCAAAGCAGGAATTTGTTCATTTCCTTCATTCATTGTTACACTGTTGCATTCTTCTCTCCATTATGCTTTGGTGAATGCAATAAAACACCTTTTGTAAGTAATGGGCTTGTAAGTCCCTTTCTCCTGAAGTCAGACAAAATGGAGCTAGCTTAGGATGCAAAACGTTTTTTATATTAGAATAGAGCAACCCTAAAGTCCTAAACATAGCGGAAAAAGGCAATGAGGTGGGGCTAGCATTAACTGGATTCCACTTGCTACAAGAAGACTTGAGTCCTCACTAAGTACAAGATCCCTAAAGAGACGCGGTAACTGCCTGGAGGGGTTTACGGAGGGGTGCAGAGGTAAGTTCTCAGGGCTCACTGGGCAAGTCTCATAGAGGAGGTGGCATTTCCCTTGGGCTTGGAAGGGTATCCAGGACTTCTTGGATCAGGGTGAGGGGAAAGGGGATTCAAGGTGAAAAGGATAGCAGGAGCAAAAGCAGAGGGTGGTGAGTTGTTTGTGCAGATGTTAGAAAAGCACGAGTTATCCCGGGAGAGACAACCCTTAGCACAACCCTTCCTGAGCCTCAGTTTCACCAGTGTGAAATGAAGATACCAGCACCTATCATCTCAAGGGATCGAGCTAATGAATGAAAAGTGGGAAGTTGCAGGCCCACCAAGGAAGAGGGATGGCAAAGAAAGGACCCTTCAGATAGTTTGAGGAAGTGAATGTGATTTGCTGTTTCCCAGATTACCAGGCGTCTGTAGGGAAAGTGATGGGAAATGAACTGGAAATGAGGGGGCACTGTAGACAGAGCTAGGAATTTATAGTGTAGGTGTGGACTTATTCACATACTTAAGACCTTATAATAGTAAATAATAATGCTTCTCATGTGGAAAACTAATTGTGATAGAATTAGAAATATATATAGGCTCTTTGTCTCCAGTTCCTGACACAGGGCTTCTAAAACCTTTGGAATTTCCTGATAGGGGTGAAAGGAGCATCTTTTGTTATTCATAACAAGCCCCTTTCAACCAGAGGTGAGTTTATGCTGATAAGGTTCTGGGAGTGGAGCTGTAGATGCTTGGGGGGGGGGCGGGGAATGAATGCTAAAGGAACCAACCATGTGATTAGAGAGCTGGATCTATGTAATGGGTCTTCTATAAAACACCTAAATGGTGGGTTTGGACCACTTCTGGGTTGGTGAACACACTGAGGTGCTGGGAGGGCAGTGTGCTGGAGAGAGCATGGAAGCTCATGTCCTCTCCCTAATCCCACACTTTACCCTGTGCCTCTTCCATTTGGCTATTACTGAGTTGTACCCTTCATAATAAACCAGTAATAATAAGTTTTCTTGAGTTCTGTGAATCATACTAGCAAATTATCAAAATTGAGGATGGGGTCATTTGTAAAGATCTTACTTCCAAAAAAGTCACATTCTGAGGTTCCAGATGGACATGAATTTTGGGGAAAGGGGACACTAGTCAATCCACTACATAGATATAACATGTTAGTATTAATCACAACTGTTGTTATAAAATTTATATCATTGAATTACTTATACATAATATTTGTTAATGTAAATCCATAACATTTCTCTAAGATAAGCGTAGTATTGTTGTTAATATAGTTGGTTCTCAATTGATTATCTATGAGTAGTTAATTATGAATGAATCAAGCCTTCCATGCTCCCAAATTTTATTCAATGCTTCACACAAGGTATAATCCATAGATTAACACTCAATAATGTCAAGGCATTATATGCAACAGCAGCAGCAGCCACAACATGCAGAATAAAACAACTAATAAACCCATTAAAAGCAAAAAAAAAATCAACTATTTTTTTATTCCAGTATACTAAACATACAGTATTATATTAATTTCAGCGGTGCAATATAGTGATTCAACAATTCTATATATTAGTGCTCCTCAAGAATAGTGTACTCTTAATCCCCTTCACCTATTTCACCCAACCCCCCCCCACACCTCCCCTCTGGTAACCATCAGTTTTTTCTCTAAGTTGAAAAGTCTGTTTTTTGGTTTGTCTCTTTTTTTCTTTGTTCATTTGTTTTCTTAAATTACACATATGAGTGTAATTATATGATAGTTGTCTTTTCTTTGACTTATTTTCCTTAGCATTATACTCTCTAATCCATCTATGTTGTTGCAAATGGCAAGATTTAATTCTTTTTTATGGATGAGTAATATTCCACTATATATATTTGTATCTCTCTATATCTATCATCAATCTATCTATCTATCTATCATCTATCACATCTTTTTTATCCATATATTGATGGACACTTAGGTTGCTTCCATAATTTGGCTATTACAAATAATGCTACAATAAACATAGGGGTGCATATATCTTTTCAAATTAGTGTTTTTGTATTCTTTGAGTAAATACCCAGTAATGTAATTACTGGATCATATGGTAGTTCTATTTTTAATTTTTTGAGGAACCTCCATACTGTTTTCCACAGGGGCCGCACAAGTTTGCATTCCCACTAACAATGCATGAGAGTTCCTTTTTTCTCTTCATCCTTGCCAATACTTCTTGCTTCTTATATTTCTTGTGGTTCTTTGTATTTTTGACTTTAGCTATTCTTTTTTTTTTTTTAAGAGTGGGAGGTATGGGGGAGGGACTGAAGGACAGGAAGCAAGATTCTTAAGCAGGTTCCACACCCGGCATGGCATGGAGCCCAATGCAGGGCTGAACCCCAACCTCGAGATTATGACTTGAGCCAAAATCAAGGGTTGGACACTTAACCAACTCAGCCGTCCAGGGCCCCGACTCTAGCCATTCTGGTAGGTCTGAGTTGATATCTCACTGTGGTCTTGCAGTTCCCTGATAATGAGAGATGTTGAGCATCTTTTCATGTGTCTGTTGGCTACCTATATGTCTTCCTTGGAGAAATGTCTGTTCATGTCTTTTCCCCATTTTTAATTGGATTATTTTTTTGGTCTTAAGTTGTAGAAGTTCTTTATATAGTTCAGATACTAACCCTTTATCAGCTGTGTCATTTGCAAATGTCTTCTCCCATTCTGTATGTTGCCTTTTAGTTTTATTGTTTCCTTCACTGTGCAGAAGCTTTTTATTTTGATGTCCCAATAGTTTATTTTTGCATCTGTTTCTTTTGCATTGGGAGATAAATCTAGAAAAATGTTGCTATGACCAATGTAAGGAAAATTACTGCCTGTTCTCTCTTCTAGGAGTCTAATGGTTTCAGGCCTCCCATTTAAGTCCTTAATCCATTTTAGGTTTATTTTTGTAAGTACGGTATGTTTTAAGCAACAGAGCATTCTTGCAGGGGTGTGAAAAGCCAAATCATAGGTCAACAACGAAGGGGTATATGATTTTGAGAGGCTCTTCTGTTTGATTAGTCAGAGAAGTGATTATTCCTAATGTAATAAAAATTTAGACTTCCAAGCATGGTGCTTTCTTAAAGTGGGGGCACATCTTCATGATTCTGGCAGTCATCACTAACAGACTTTATCATCTGATGAAAACAGACTGGTGAAGCTTGCTCTGCATGTTGCAACCATGGGAATTTCAAGTAAAGTAAGAACCCCTAAAATATAGCTGTTAACCTAACCACCAATTAGAAAACCTACACATGAAAGTGGATTTCACCTCATTAGGTGGAACCCTCAATTACTAATTATAGTGTTAAAATCAAGATAGGTAAGATGGTGAGTACACTTAGGGAGTGGGGGTACTAACTGGGAACTAAAGTAAAAATGAGGGTAAGAAAGCAACAAGAGAACTTTCTTCCCTAGTATACAAAAGGGAAAAGCAACAAGAATCAAAGAATTTAGAAGGGAGCTCCTTACCCAATGTACACATTTAACCAATGAGGGATATGAGCTTAAAGAGAAGTGATTTGCTTAGACTTTTTGGTTGCAGATTCACTTTCCTCCTGTCTTGTATTTTTGTAAGGTACAGAAGTTACCAAGATAAACTATGCTGACAATAAGAATAAGAAGAGGGCACCTGGGTGGCTCGGTGGGTTAAAGCCTCTGCCTTCAGCTCAGATCATGATCTCAGGGTCTTGGGATAGAGGCCCACATCAGGCTCTCTGCTCAGCAGGGAGCCTGCTTCCTTCTCTCTCTCTGCCTGCCTCTCTGCCTACTTGTGATCTCTCTCTGTCAAATACATAAATAAAATCTTAAAAAAAGAATAAGAAGAAAGCCAGCATAAAATACCCTGCTGTCAAAGTTTCAGTAAATGGTTTAGAAATATTAAGTGGTGTGTGTGTGTGTGTGTGTGTGAGAGAGAGAGAGAGAGAGAGAGAGAGAGAGAGAGGGAGACAGTGTTTATATACATATATAAATATAGCATACTTTCAATTTTTAATAAGTGGTATTCAAATGTTTAGGTACATTGCATGCATGTAAGAAAAAATTTTTTAACTAATGACTCATCAAACAACTTTTAAAGTTCTGTAGAGAAGTGTACAGAATTTGATATTTGTACTCAATAAATCCAATTTAAAGTTAGAACTCCACTTTGGAATTTGGCTACATGAAGTAATGTGATAAATTGTCCTTAGCTTTAAACAGAAACACTATAAAACATACATTTATTTGAACAATAGGTGAAACTTGATCTACTGTAATCAGGGGCATCAAAGAGTTCTGGGATTACCTTCAGTAAAAAAGAAGGCCTTCAGGTTAAATTACCACTTATATGTCAAGTTTTGGATGAACCATCTTATCCACCCACCCCAAAATGTAAACTCTGTGAAAATAGGACCCTTTGTGCTAGGACAGAGTCCAGTGTGGGACAAGTACTCAATAATATTTGTTGAATTAACTTCTCAAATCTGTATCTCCTGCACCAACCAGTTAAATCCTTCTGAGCCCCTCCCTCTAGCTGCATGTTCCTCTCATACTTCAATCTGAACATACCCCAAACCAAAGTGCAGTTTTCTTTCCCCATGGTTGGTTTTGCCTGTGTTCCTTAGATTGGCACCATTATCACATAATTACTAAGTCCAGATAAGTCAGCTTCTCAGGTATCTCTAGGGACCTCTTCCTCTCCATCCCTTTTGAATTTAGTTTAGGTAATTGTTAACTTTTGGTTTTTGGAATTGTTGCTAATATCTATCACTCCATTCTTCAAAAATCCTTGAAAAACATTTTTTTTCCTAAAACATTCCATCATTCCCTTTTTATAACCAGTTCCGAAGGACTGCAAGAAAAATTCTAAACTCAGCACCTACCAGACCTTTAATCTGTGCCTACTCTTCTAGCTTAATCTATCTCCCAACCTCCAACCTTCAGTCATTCAGAACTACTATTCCTGAAACATTCCAAGGGCTCTCAGCATCTCTGGAACCGTGTGTTCTTTTTGCGGGGAAAGCACTCCTTATGCCCAGTTACCTTTGCTCTTGTCGGATTCCTAATCATCCTTCTATACCCAGCTCCTTTCAAACCTCAGACCATCATCTTCCAAGACGGTTAAGTGTTCACTCCTTTGCACACCTCCATGAACCTTTAACATACTGCCCAGTACTTTGAAGGCAGGCACTTTCTTCATTTTAGGCTCCTCAGCAGCAGCAGGACCTCCTCATGTTTTTTTTTGTTTGTTTGTTTGTTTGTTTGTTTTTTTTAAGATTTATTTATTTGACAGAGCAAGCATAAGTAGGCGGAGCAGCAGGCACGGGGAAGAGGGAGGAGTCGTCTCCTCACTGAGCAGGGGGCCCCACATGACACAGGATCCCAAGACCTTGGGATTATGACCTGAGCCAAAGGCAGACGCTTAAGGACTGAGCCACCCAGGCACCCACCCTATCCTTATTGTTTCATTCCACATCAACACCTTCATTTTACAGATGGGAAACTGGGGCCCAGAGACGTGACATCTGACAAAACTGAACCAAGAGGGAAGGGTCTGGGCCTCCAGGCTTTTGGCTACTGATTCCACCCCACACACACTATTACGGAGTCACATTACAGTTACAGTTATCAGAGATCTATTTATTGGTACACTGAAGTCCAGCCTCTGCTCTATTTCATCTCTCTGAGCTAGTAAGCATCCCTCATTGTGATGAGGTTAAATTTTTACCCCCTCTCCCAGTGTTTCCTGAAGAGTCAACATCCTCTGTTTGCTTCCAGTTGTGGCTTGGGGCTACAGGATCCTCTCCATCATTCAACACCGACCCCCACAGGAAGAGGGGCCTCTCTCAGGAAGGTTTCTGCTTAGGACTCCCATTCCTACTGGGTGACAGTTAGTCTCCGGAAACCGTGGCGCCCTCAGTACAGCCAGATCTCTAGTGGTTTACGGTTGGGAGGGGCTCTTAACAGATCTGGGTAGGACTCGGGGCAACTCTCCAGTATTCTTAAAAGCGACGTTGATTCACCTCTCCTGACCATCGGGACAAATATTGGGGCTGTTGAGGTCGCCGGGGTGCCAGATGGAGGGATCTGCTTCGTGACCAAGCCATTTCCCTTCTCCGTGAAAAGCGGGGCTCGGCCAACAAACTGGGAAGGCTCCAAACCGTGGAAGGCGGGGCGCTCCCGGCTGACTGAGCCGCGCGCGCGGGTCGCGTGCTCCCGGCGGCCTGGGGCGGGGCCTCCAGTCACGCCCTCCCTCAGCCTTCTGATTGGTCCTTTCGAAACAGGCAGCGAACCGCGGCGAGCCCTGAGACACAGGCGGAGGCGGCGGCGGTTAACCAGGGGCGTGCCGGCTTCGCACAGATTGAGCCGAGATGTCACCCTGTAGGGAGAAGTGACCATTCTGCGCCAGGGCGGGTGAGTACTTCCTTGTTTGCCTTCTCTTCCCCTCGCAAGCCTTTCCTCGCCTTCTTGGGGCTGTCGCGCCTCAGTCAGCGGGCTCGAGGCCCCCCAGCGCTCCTCCGAGTCGAAGCTCTGGTTTGGTTGGATCTCCGAGTTGCGGGATCCAAGACGCTTTGCTATTGGTCCGCCGCGGGTGCTTAGTCCTCTGATTGGTCCCTGGGGCTGTCAAGTGACGTTTTGCCTGCCCTCACCTGCCCATCTTGGTGCGGTGCGAGGGGCAACAGGTGTCCCGGGCGGGGGACGGCAGGTGCAAACGTAGTAGGTTGTGGAAGAGTTACCGAGCCGTTCCGCGTCTGCTTTAGAAACGAGAGGGAGATCAGAACCTGAAGCTAATTGAAGGTCTCCAGGGGCACCCTTATCCCCAAGCGCCTAGCACATATAGGGTCATTTGATTCCTAATGACTCTTTAATAATTCTTCCAAAGACACCACTCTTTGGAAGAATTAATAAAGTAACTGACCTTGGAAAGAGCACGACACAGACGGTCATTTTGCGTTCTGTCAAAGTTTACAGCCTCTTGCCTCTTTGTGCTCTCCGGTCCGGACAGGGCGTTGCTTTCCCAGCTGCATCCCTTAGTTTGGAGGGCTCTCTTGGGAGATGTATTGTAAAGAAAGGGAAGACTTGTAGATTGCCCTGGAAATCTGGGGAAACTTTTGGAAGGTGTCCTTACTCTCGCAGTCGCTCCTGGCTTCTAACTAATCTTTTCAAGTTGAATTTTATGGATTTAATAGTGCTTTGTGATATGGATGGCGGAATTGCTGATCCAGCCCTTAACTGAAGAGATGGTTTTTTTGCGGGCCCAGTCCAAGTCACACTTTGGGTTTTGTTTTGCTCGTATGAAGAGCTCTACTAACTACTTTATCAGAAGATAAGCAGTTGGTGAACTGCTATATGATCTCCTTTCTTGGCACTTAAATTATTAGGAATTGGAATTCTAGCCGCTCAGATTTTCTTTGGGAGCCACCTCAGATTGGGTTGGATTTGAATGAAAAAGTGGAAACTGGCGAGAATCTTCTAGCATAGATTTTGATACAAGTCCGAGTCATTTGTTTCAAAAATTCATTAACCGCTTTGGATAGTAGGTGTCTGCTATTTTGATATTATTGAATTAAAACTAATATTTCTTTTTTTTTTTTTTTAAAGATTTTATTTATTTGACAGAGAGAAACACAGCCAGAGAGGGAACACAAGCAGGGGGAGTGAGAGAGGGAGAAGCAGGCTTCCCGCCGAGCAGGGAGCCCGATGTGGGACTCGATCCCGGGTCTCCAGGATCATGACCTGAGCCGAAGGCAGTCGCTCAACCAACTGAGCCACCCAGGCGCCCCCAAACTAATATTTCTTTTTAACACAGCAAAGTTGCTAAGCATGCCGGCTCTGAGATCAGTCTTTACCATGGGTCTGACCTTAGGCAAGTTATTTAATCTGTCTAAACCTAAATATCCTAATCTGTAAAAAAAGGTTAATAATATATCCTACCTTGTCAATGGGAGGATTGTCTTAAGGATTACATGAAATAATCCATGGAAATAGTTTAGTATAGTGCCTGAGGTATAGCTATTATTATTACTGTGCTTTTTAATTTAGATTAAAAGTTTCAAGCTACACCCAAAGGACTGAGAGGAACAGAAGGTAAAGATGATGCTAAAGACAGTGATGAGTTCTTATTCATTGATTTTAAATTTAATACCTATAAGTAAAAATAGTAACTTGCTATTTATCGAACACATTATTACTTAGGCAATGCAGGTGCGTGTTTTCGGTGCTTATTTATATTAATGTTAAACCTCTTAGTAATCCTGTAATGTAGTTAGTGTTATCTGCACGTTATAGGTGAGGAAACTGAAGCTCAGAGAAAGCAAATAACCTACTAAGTCCACTCAGAATTCAGTTCACCCCTCTTGTTTGTGTGTCACACTGTCCTTCATTTATATTCCTGGTGTTACATACCTTCTCTGCATAGAGTTGTTTGAATGGCCCAGGTTCATTTCTACCATGGGTATAGTTTTAATTTTGAATACTTCATAATAAAAAAAATAGAACTAATTTGTGATGGTAGATCAAAGTGTGTGAAAAGAGAAGAATGTCAGCAACATACATGCTATTCTAAAAACTAAATGAGTCTAGTGGTGTTTGGAGAATTGGTCAGTTTAGAAGTAATGTTTCCTAATTTGTATTTTCCCATTTAGCTTTGGTGTAGTCACTATATTTTTACTATGCAGCACTCTTCTATTATTTTTTTCCCGCCTGTAAATCTCAAATTTGAAGTTAAGAAAGTTCAGATATGTCAATAATTTTTCTCAAGCCGATTGTTGAGGAGGAAAGTAAGGGATTAAGGTTAATACGTATTGTTGTAGTTTACTTTTAGTAACGTGTCCATGTATCTCTGTGTTCATGTCCTTTATTTCCTTCTTATTATCTGTTCTTTCTGTAGTTTAATATCAGATGCACCTTTACATACCTGATGAACCATGTATTGTACGTAGAATTTGAGGGAATAGGAAACATGAGTCTGTCAGTAAGTTTATCTCACTTCCAGTTTCACAATTTTTGATTGAAATTTAACTGCCATAAAGAAATGCCTCAGAAGGCATGTTAAGGCTGTCATTGCACTTGTATTTCTTTAGTGTTTTTCCTTCTAAAAATACAGAATGTTTTCTCACCTTATTACATTTTTACATAGTAGGTTGTTTTAATGGAAAGTTGTCATTTATTTTATCAATAAATTACTAATTTCCAAACAATTAGAATGTAATAAAATGTAGCATATAATGTGATTTCCTCTTTGATGTTGAAAGCATCTTAGGAATTTATAGTACTATGACCATCAGTCATATGATAGATATTGCTGAAGTGCTGACTGATAGAGATTTCTGCCTATTATCACACAACATATATTTTTCTGTAACTGTATACAATTAATTATGGTTGAAGAGCTCATTTTATGTAGTTTCAAATGTAATGACTTTTATTTTCTCTTGATGGATGACTTGTTACTATTTTGCATCCTAAAAAGTAAATTGGCTGTTGGAAAACTTGTATGACATGTTCAGAAGTTTTCCTCTTTTATACCCTCTCTCCCCTCATTTAGAAAACATTGTGATCGCAATAACATAATCATACATACTTTTCTCCAGACTGCTTTTGATCATGTAACATCTTTTCATATCATAGATATAACTCTTATTTTTTTTTCTTTTTTTAAAAAGATTTTATTTATTTATTTGACAGAGAGAAATACAGCCAGAGAGGGAACACAAGCAGAGGGAGTGAGAGAGGGAGAAGCAGGCTTCCTGCTGAGCAGGGAGCCTGATGTGGGGCTTGATCCCCGGTCTCCGGGATCATGATCTGAGCCTAAGGCAGTCGCTTAACCAACTGAGCCACTCAGGTGCCCCAATATAACTCTTATTTTTTCAAGTGGCTGAATGAATCCACTGTATGTATGTATGACAACTTATTTAAGCAGTTTCCTGTTAAAAGGTGCTTTATGTTGTTTTTACATTTCTTTATATTCGTTTTTGTGTATGGGTATGTTTTCCATAGAATCTTTTAGTTTACCATACGTAAAGGCAAACTGATTTTAAGTTCTTTAAAAATTTTGTGATAAATGAATAGTTCTGTTGAACATAAAATTAAGTTATTCAGGTTGAATCTCTACAAAACATTACAAGAGGAAAATTTCAAATAGAAAAGCAAAGATTCTCAATAAATGAATAGTCTTTCTAATTTTGCAAATAACGTGATTTTTTATGAAGCTGTAAGAGTCTTATTTCTTTCTCTTGAAAAACCTTTATCTTCTTTGGAAGCTGCTTTTTCCTTAAATGAGTGTACTACAGATTGACTTCATTATTATTTCATATTCCCTTTAGTGATAAATGTGACATTTACTGTATTCAGGAGTAATTCTGGTACTAATTTTAGCACTAACTTCTACCCAGTAGTAGAAGAAATGGAGAATGTTACTAAATTAGGGAGGGAGTTTGGGAGGGTTTTTTTGTTTTGTTTTGTTTTGTTTTGTTTTTTTTAGAGGAATTGAATCTAAAAGAGGTAGGAATGAGTCTGGAAGAAAGGAGGAGGAAGATTGTTTCATGTAGATAGATTATCAGATACAAAGTCCCAGAGATGAGAGAGCATGCTTGGAGGGTCTAAAAGAAGTTCAATGTGGCTAGAGTATGAAGGTGGAGAGAAGAGGCTAGAGGGCATTTATCGGGCTTTGTTAGGTTTGTTGAGTTGGGGCTTTATCTGAAGGCATTGGAGGGTCATTAAGGGTTTTAAGTAGGGAAGAAGAAAGGTATCCTCAGATGAGGGTCTGTGAAGGATCAATCTGGCTGCAGCACATGAAGAGCAGGTTGGAGGCTTGCAAAGCTGGGAAAGGGTGACTGATTGGAAGCTGTTTCAGTAAAACTGGAGAGGGATGATGGTGGCTTGAACTAGAGGGGTGACCATAGATATTGAAGAGAAAATTTAGAGGTAGAAGCAACAAGAGGTGGTCACTATTTTGACTGAGGGTTGCAAGGATGCAGTGGAGGCGTGGGAGAGGAAGGAAGCATGGATGATCTATTTAATTTGGTGAATGTTGGTGCTATTCCCTGAAATAGTAAACACAGGAAGCCTTTGTAAATATTTAAATGAATGAGTAAATGAATAAGTAATCTCAGTTATACAAAGTCAGGATCATTTGATGATGGTGATGATGATGATGATGTTGAAATAATGATAGAGAACACATAGCACAATGGCTTTTACCTATAAATTTTGTATTTTTTTGTTTGGTTGGTTTTATTTATGTTTTAGCATACTATATAGACTGGTGCCATTTTTCTCATTGCTTCAATATGTTGTACTCACTCTATCTTCCAATCATGTTCTGGAGGCATATTGTTTTCTCAGGGCCACATGTCTTGACCCTCTGGGCACGGCTTCCTTTCTCCACTTAAGATGTGTATTACTTTCCTATTACTGCAGGAACAAATTACCACAAATTTAGTGGTTGAAAACAACACAGATTTGTTTGTTATTTTATGGTTAGGTAGGTCAGAAATCTGAAATGAGCCAAAAAAAAAAAAAAAAAAAAAAAGATGTTATTCCTTCTTTCTGGAGGCTCCAGGGAAAAGTCCATTTCTTTCCCTTTTCCAGCTCTGAGAGGGCATCTGTGTTCCTTGGCTCCTTCCATCTTCAAGGTTGGCAGTGATGCAACTCAAATCTGTTTCTCTGGTTCTCACATCATTCTCTGACTTTCCTGCATCCCTCTTTTAAAAAAATTATTTTTATTCAGATACAGTTGACATATCACATTATATAAGTTTCAAATGTACAACATTTGATATTTGATTTGATATTTGTAGATATTGTAAAATGATCACCATAATGAATCTAGCTAACATTCATCCCCATACATAGTTATATATTTTTTTCTTGTGATGAAGACCTTTAAGATCTACTCTCTTAGCAGCTTTCACATGTGCAATACAGTATTATAAACTATAGTCACCATACTATACATTACATCCCCAAGACTTATAAATTGTAGGTTTGTACCTTTGAACCCATTCACCCATTTTGCCCACCCCCTAGTTCTCACCTCTGGCAACTGCCAATCTGTTCTCTTTATCTATCAGCTTGGTTGGTTTGTTTAGATCCCACATGTAAGTAAGATCATATGGTATTTGTCTTTCTCTATCTTACTTATTTCACTTAGCATAATGCCCTTAAGGTCCATCTATATTGTCATAAATGGCAAGATTCCATTCATTTTTATGGCTGAATAATATTCCATTGTATTCATATATTACATCTTTATCCATTTATCTGTCAGTGAGCACTTAGGTTGTTTCTGTATCTTGGCTGTGGGGATGCACATAACTTTTCAAATTAGTATTTTCATTTTCTTTGAATAAATACCCAGAAGTGGAATTGGTGGATCACATAGTTCTGTTTTTCATTTTTTGAGGAACCTCCATACTGTTTTTCATAGTGGCTGCATAAATTTACATTCCCACGAATAGTGCATTTTCTTTACATCCTCACCAACACTTACTATTTCTTGTCTTTTTGGTAATAGTCATTCTGACAAGTGTAAGGTGATATCTCATTGTAGTTTTGCTTTGCATTTCCTTGATGATTAGTGGTTTTGAGTGTTTTTTCATGTGTCTGTTGGCTGTCTGTATGTCTGCTTTGGACAAATATCTATTCAGGTCCTCTGTCCATTTTTAAATCAGATTGTTTTGCTATGGAGTTGAGTTGGACAGTAGCTCCTTATCACATATATGATATGCAAATATTTTCTCCCATTTTGTATATTGCCTTTTCATTTTGTTGATGGTTTCCTTTGCTGTGCATCAGCTTTTTAGTTTGTATATTCCCACTTATTTATTTTGGCTTTTGTTGCCTTTGCCTTGGGAATTTGATCCAAAAAATCATCTCTAAGACTGATATCGAGGAGCTTACCCACTTATGTTTTCTTCTAGGAGTTTTATGGTTTCAGGTCTCATATTCAAATTCAAAGTCTTTAATCCATTTTGAGTTAAGTTTTGTATATGGTATAAGTCTGGTTTCATTATTTTGCATGTGGTTGTTTTCCCAACACATTTATTGAAGAGACTGTCCATTTGCTTTAACATATTTTAGACTCCTTTGTTCTACATTGATCATAAATGTGTGGGTGTATTTCTGGATTGTCTAATTTGTTCCATTGGTTTATGTATCTGTTTTCATGGCAATACCATACTGTGTGTTTTTAAAGATTTTATTTATTTATTTTTTGAGATAGAGACAAAGGGTGTACAAGCATGAGTGAGGGGG